>CAMOHE010044424.1:0-127373 GCA_946598075.1 Artocarpus hirsutus | reverse complement strand
CCAAGACAGAATTATTAATCCAAATCAATTCACTTTATGTCCCGATCCAACACATCGTCACCTATGACAACGTGCCAATGTTTCTATTCACGGAGTCCACCTCCGATGGTCAAGACAAACCATCTCCCAATAGGGATATAGACAACATAACAATCTTTACATGAATAAAGCACCCAACTTTATTCCCTCGATTGCGGATCTTATGATTTAGACCGTCATCTTAAGAATCGTGTCTTCTGCATAATTTGTCCATCATATGCCCAATTCTTAAAGGTTTAGACCGACAGTCTCAGACTATTGTTTGCTTATCATACATTCAACAAATATGAACGTAAAGAGGACAAGATTTGGTATATGAATAATAAATGAATTCTTTATTGATAAAAATGTCTTCAAAAACTCATTACATTTTTACTCCTTAGGGCATACATGTCTAACAGAACAAGCACTAGGATAGATTCCATGTTATATATCAAGGCCTAATTGCAATCTTCATAGTGCTGTAATCCGTATTCACTTACCACAATATCTTTTCCAAAAGATTTCCTAGTAAGTGCATCTGCAGCTATATTAGCAATTCCAGGATGATATTGCAATGTAAAGTCATAGTCTTCTATGAATTCCATCCACCTCCGCTGCCTTAAATTTAGATCCCTTTGAGCAAACAAATACTTCAGACCCTTTTATCTAAGAAAATCTAAAATATTGCTCCGTACAAATGACACCTTCAAAATTTCAGTGCATGGATTATTGTTGCAAGCTCTTGATCATGAGTAAGGTGGTTATTGCTCATGAGGCTTTAGTTGTCATGATCTATATGTGACAATTTGTCCATGCTACATCAACATGCATCTAAGTCCAGATCTTGATGCATTAGTATATACTTCATATGGCTTGTCACCATTTGGTATGATCAACACAGGGGCAGTGGTCAATCGGGTTTTCAACTTTTGAAAAGAATACTCACATTCAGCATCCCATTCAAACCAGACATCCTTCTTAGTTAACTGTGTCAATAGCATCGCTATCCTTGAAAAGTCTTGAACAAATCTTCCATAATATCCTACGAGTCCAAGGAAATATAGATTTCAACCACTTTTTCGATCATTCCCATTACACCATTGTCTCTGTTTTAGAAGGATCCACTGAAATACCTTAATCAAAGATAACATGTCCCAGAAACTTCACTTTGGACAACCAAAACTCACATTTCTCCTTCTTAGCATATAGTTGATATTCCCTAAGAGTCTGCAAAATAATCCTCAAATGCTATTCATGTTCCTCCTAGGTCTTAGAATAGATTAGTATGTCATCTATGAACACAATAATGAATTGATCCAAGTAAGGCCAGAACAACAAATTCATTAGGTCTATGAAAGCTATAGGAGTATTTGTCAATCCAAATGACATTACTAAGAACTCAAAATAATCCTCAAATGATGTTCATGTTCCTCTTAGGTCTTAGAATAGATTAATATATCATCGATGAATACAATCACGAATTGATCTAAGTAAGGTCGGAACATCCAGTTCATTAAGTCTATGAAAGCTACAGGAGTATTTGTCAATCCAAATGACATTACCAAGAACTCAAAGTATCCATACCTTGAGCACAAATCTATTTTTGAAAAATACCGAGAACCTCCTAACTAATTAAACAATTCATCGACCTTAAGTAGTGGGTACTTGTTCTTCACTGTAACCCAATACAACTATTGGTAATCAATGCACAATTTGAGATTCTAATCATGTTTTTTAGCAAATAGAACTAGTGCATCCCATGAAGATGTACTGTTTCAGATGTATCCTTTATTTGCAAGTTCCTAAAGCTACTTTCTTAGTGCTTTCATTTTTACCAATGCCATCTAGTATGGTGTGATGGAAATTAGAATGGCTCCAAGAAGTAACTGATACTAAACTCAATGCGGTGGTATTCCGGGTAACTCATCCAGGAAAACATTCTCGAATTCACTAGATATGACTGTGTTCCTTCCAATTACACTAGACTCTCCTTCTAGGGTTTAAAAAAACGCATAACAAGCTAAAATTCTTCACCCACCAAAACATGGTATTAGAAATCGATCATTTATCACCTGATCATCACCACACTAGTATAGTAGGTGATCAACGTCCCCTTATTAGTTACTAGTGTCACTCCCTTAATCTGACAGTCAACAACAGCATTATACCTAGACAACCAATCCATTTCTAAGATTACATCATAAGTGCTTAGGGGAATTACAATCAAATTCCCTTCCAAATCTCACCCCTAATTGTTATTCTCCAAGTTTTACATACATTATTCACACACACTCGCCCCAAAGGTGAAGTAATTATCATGGGTTTACTAAATTCCTCTACTTCTAATCCCAAGGTATTTACAAATGAATGTGAAATAAGAGAATACGTAGCACCAATATCAAATAAAACATAAGCTAAGGACTGAGAAACAAGGATCGTACAATCAACTACTATGTTGCTTGCCTGAGCTCCAGAACTCCCTGTAGTCATGGTATGTACTTGGGCTAGAGCCTTTCCTTTTCCCCTGTTGGCATTTCTAGGTCCAGGGTTTGTTGGCTGATACCGTTGTGGGGGAGAGGACTGCACAATAGCTGGACTAGGTACCCTATATTGTGGAAAGTTTCTCTTAAAACTTAGCAGTTGGTAACTTTGCCCTGAATAAGGCATCTGCTAAGGAGTAAATTGGTGGAACTAAGGTAAGGAGGATTGTTGAGACTAGGCGTAAGATTGGGCTTGAGATTGTTGGGATCCGCCCTTTTTAGACTATGATCCCTACAGAGATTTTCTTTCTAGACAGTTCCTTTTGATATGACCTGGCTGCTAGTAGAAATGGCAGTGGAAGTTACGAGGACTGCTTCGCCTACCTCTAAAGCAGCTGCTACTTCCACTAGTAGTGCCACTATGTTGGTTCCTTCACTGACCTTGATTATTGTTGTTGCCCTTCCTGTTGTTCCTTTGAGGCCTACCAGAAGTCCTTGCTATGTTCTCATAATAAGTGGTATTATCGCTTTCAATTAACAAAGCCGATGACACCAGTTCACTGTATTCCTAGATTCTTAAAACAACAAGCTATTGTCGGATAGAACCCTTGAGCCTTTCCAAAAAATTGAGGCACTTTTCTTGCTTAGACACTATAGCAGATGAGGGCGAATCTGGCCAACTTGACAAACTTTGCCCCATATTCCTAAATAGTCATTTCACCTTGTTCCAAACAATAGAACTCTCCAATTTTCTAGTCCCTGTATTGTTCTAGAAAATACCAGAAATAAAGCAATTTCTCAAACCTGTCCCAATTGATGTTCTTGTTGTTTTCTATGCGTTGTACCTATTTCCATCGAGCATTGGTGCTCCTTTCTAGTTTATAGACTAAAAACTCAACACAGTATTCAGCTGACACCCCAAGTGTATCCAAATGTTTTACCACTGAATCGAACCAATACTCAACTACTTGAGGGTTTACCTTTTCGTCAAAGGTTGGAAATGCAGCACATCAAAATTCCTTGAAACATTCATGTTGGTTTATGTCAATAGTAGATGGACAGCACCTAGGTGTCATTCTCTTAGTTTCTTAAAAGGAAATTAGACTGTTAATGGTTTTCATTTGTCGTATCTATGTGTGCAAAATTCCTAACGTTCGAAACCTAGGGCTCTGATGCCAAATTTGTCACAAACCTAAATTCAGGTGGTGACATGGCGGCTTAATTAAAATAATTAAACATGTTTAACTAAACAAGCTGGTTATTTTATTAATAATTTAAGAAAACATTTTAGGTAAATTATAAAAATGTGGTGAATTTTAAAATTTTTTAAAATATTACCAACCATTAAAATTAGCAAGTAAATTTACTAAATAACCTTTGAAAATAAATTAAAGTCCAAAAGTTTGTTTAAATCAATTAGGGGCTTACCAGGTCCAACATGGTTCGCACATAGTACAGACATATATTAAAAAAAATAATACAAACCACACTCCAACAAAACACGATCAGAGTCCTTAATATTACATGCCTTGATATCAAAACAGATAACCTAAATGTCTCACAGACCATGTAAGAATGGCAGCAACGTCCTACTCGACAGCATACTGCAAACAACCTCGAGGTGGAAAATTTAAAAGCAAAATAGTAGAATCATAAGCAATAGGACTTAAGTTTTAAAATCATCATTTATAAAATAAAATAAATAAATAAATTTAAATGCAATTCAAAGGAATGATAAATAACCAAGTAATATAATACTCACCGCTCATGTCCTGTGATTATCTCACATCATAAGTTAATATTCATTATGTGCAAAGCCAACTAATCACCACTGTAGTGGTCCAGTAGGGTTTTAGGACCTGCCCCTAAGGTCGTTCTCTACACGATTCGATCTTTGTGTGAGACATCAAGCACTAATATCATTCCGGATGGGGGTTTTTAATCCATTCGATATTCAATGTCATAGTGATCATATCATTCTCTAGACATCATATTACCAGGTTGTCATTTTACATTTATTATTATCATTCATTATGATCATGTCTAGTATCTCTTGGAAATAAATAAATAATACAAGTAACTTATTTCTTAAAAACGTTTTAAGAAAATACAATATGGCCAAAACTCATTTCAAATCATCTATCAAAAAGAGGGTCTAGAGTCTTAGCTCGTTATCTAGCACGATCATACCAATACCGCAGCTTCGTTCTGCTACATGTTAGCTCCTTGGGACGGCAAATAACCTTAGGTATAGGCTAAACAAATTAATGTCTAATCATTGACATAACCCACTAGGATGCTATCTATGGTTCCTTAGCATGCCATCTCTGACCATAATGTCTTATTTATTTTCATAGCAATTAAATATGTTTTTAAAACATATGAAGAATAATATTGATCTATAAATCAGGTGAAAGCAATTAAAAAAATGCATTTTGGGACAAGTAGGACTCGGATGGCTAGAGAACAGCCATTAGCACTGTGTGGTCGACCGTGGGCTCTCAGTTAGTGGTGCTCTGTTCGATAACTTGAGCACTTCAATCCGTGATCAAACTACTCTAAACCTATTTTAATGCATGTAAATCATATGTAAGTGATCCATAGACCTGATATGAAGCTTTTAAACTTAACTTTATAACCGTGCAATACAATTTTATAACCGTGCAAAACATTCTCATCATTTTTCATATATTTGCTCAAATAATTCTAAAAGTGAACAAAATTGTAAAAACTGATTTTGATTTGGTTTGAATCTAAAATGAATCATGAATTCTTGATTAAATAGGTCCTATAAACTCAGATTGTATGTTGTTTAAGCTCATCAAGTCTCCAATCATAGCATGCAAGATGAAATTTTCACTCAAACAAGCTCAAGGACAAGCTGCTCTAGCTAAAATTAGGAGTCAGAGTTGAATATGATTTTTAGTCATACAATCAGATTTTTTTTAAGCTTCAAATTGTAAGTTGAATTTGTTTTAAACATCACTAACCTTGGTTTGAACGTCTTGTGCAGCTTGGTGGCTCCAAATTTTTTAGAATTCCAGCTAGCCTTGGCTGGGAATGATTGCTCAGTGTTCCTGAGATAATGTGAGGCTTCAGAGCTTTGTCTAAGTAGTTAAGTAGCGAGGTGAGTGTCTGAGAGTTATTGGAAACAAAGTGAAAATGTGCCTGATAGGAAGAAGTGGACCTGAAGGAGAGAACAGAAAAGGAGTGATGATGTTTGAATTTTTTTATATTCTCCTTGCTGAATACTATTATGGTTTTCATGAGAAAACTATGTCCAATACATAGTTTGGCAAAGAGTTGTCTAAGTTTTCAAGATTCGTAAGTTTCAAAGCTTGTTTAGGTGAAGTTTCACGTGGAATCTCAATGTGTATGAGTGTGTATGTTTTTGAGTTTTAAGACCCGAGAGCTTTGAGTTTCAAAGCTGAATTTCCATGTGATTGTGTCTGAGTATAGAGTAAGGACTTGTTTGGCATTTCGCCAAAAGTTTTGTTCTACATTTTTTTTTAAATAAATCTGAATTTTAGAAAATAAAACAAATTACAAAATTGTTAAAAATAAGTCTATAAATGATAAAAACGAAAAGAAATTAACAAAATAATTAAAATGCAATTAAATTAGAAATTGACACAAAAATAATTAAATTAAGCTTAATTTATAATTAGGCACACTAATTCACCAACTTAGCACACTAATTTCTATTGATTAATTTTTTGAATATTACAGCAACCTAGTATATAAAATTGTAATGGGTGTTTTTTCTATCAATCTTGTGAAACTAGAAATCATCTAAGAAAATTCTATTAATTCAACCATGAAATCTTGGAGCTGGCAAATCAACTACATGGATATATATAATTTAAGCTTAGAAAATTATTTGTAATTTAAGTATTTGCATGATTAAATTAATATAGTTTTAACTTTTTTGCTTAAACCACTACAGAAAACCAAAGTTATATTATCACTTTTTTTTTTTTTGCAGTGTTTCAAAAATTGTGTTTGTTTGTATATCGGATCTAATATTATTTAGAATAAAATTTTGTTCGCAAATATAATATTATTTTGTGATTGTTCGAAATAATGCTCGATATATTATGTTATGTATGCATATCTCTTGAGATTTTTCTTCTTGATGGTGATATGTTAGATTTTTTTTAAATTGCTTTCATAGTTATTTGATTTTGAAGGTGATTATAGGGCTTTGCAATTCGGAAATTTATGGGTTTAGTTATGCCGACCGTGCCGCTAATGGCTATTTTGGATGCCATGACACATGGTGGAGGTGGCAGGAGCTTATATTGGTACAGGTCGAAATTAGGGCTTTTCTTAGTTCATTGTTGTAATATGGTGCATCTTAATTATATATGATTGTCAATATTTGACACTGTCCATCACTTTCGACCAAAATGGTTCTTTGCCCTGTTTTAGATGTGTAGGTGGCTCCTTAAGAAGGCATGATACCCCCTTATTAAAAAGAAAAGAAAAAGAAAAAAAATGAAAATGAGAGAAATAATAGAATTTTGACATTTTTTAAGGTAAATAGCATGTTTTTAAAATATTTATAGTAAATAGCAAATTTACGATATTAATAATTTAGTTATTATGTCAATAAGAGCTATTTACATTGTAAATAAAGAGATAAATAAACTATTTATATCTTAAATCTATTTACTGTATAAATAGAAATTATTTATATAAGATGTAAATAAATTATTTATACCATAAATTTGATATTTACTACAAATATTTTTAAAATCTGTTATTTAGAACAATTACTTTTGAAAAAGGGCAATTCATCACAATTTTTGAGGGAAAAAAAAGCTTCATGATATGGGCCTTATTTCTTTCTCTCATAATATATAAGAAGCCTTCTTTGTGCTTCTTCTCAATTAAATGCCATGAGTAATTCACTTCAATAGTTTCTTCACTTTTTAGTACATAATATTTTAGCCCTTCTTTTTTAAAAAATTTTGACAAAATAATCCCTTAACTCTTAAAGCATTGATTATTCTATTAAAAAAATTCAAGCTTTTTCGCATAGATACCCCTTGAACTTGTCGCATTTGGCATATTAGTCCCTGGACTAAAAATCTTGGTGATTGATCCATTAATTTTAAAAATATGATGCATCGTTAGCCCTTTTGATTATTTGAGTTAAAATTTTAACTGGGATTCATCATTCGCATATGACTTACTTTGAAGGGCCTTTGTGGTCCTTTAAGTAGACGATTAAAAAGAAACCATGGTTGCCTCTCACACAACCTGGTACCAAAACACCAAAAAAACAAATCCCAAATTCACCAAACAAAAAACAGATCACTGTGATCTGTCTTGTGTTTGACAAAAGTGGTTGACACGATTTTTCAATTATAAACAATGTAAAACTCTTATATGCTATTATAACAATAAAAAAATTGTTACAGTATAAAACTTTCACATATTATAGTCAAAACAATTTTAACCGATGATTCTCACAACCCTACCAAACACCCTAAAAATAAAAATAAAAATAAAAAACAAAGAAGGTAATAACAATTATCTTTCTTCCTCCCCTTTTTCCAAAATTCTAAAACCCAATGACCCAAATCAAAAAATCCTCTTTGGACGATCAGATCACAACAGCAATGAGTCTGCTCCCCATGAGTTTTGGCATTGCAGCGCCTCCACCGTACATCGCAACTCCTCCACAGCCGCAAGTCCTGGCGTTCCAGCACCTTAACCCAACACAAACTCCGGCAGTGCCTCCCCCCCTTAACCAAACTCTTAGCCACTCTCTCTAAGCCTTTCTCCCCTCTGTTCTCATGACTTTCTTCTAGAACCATTTTAGACCAAAACCCATCAATATGAAAATAAAAAAAGGAAAGAAAACACAGAGGTGATAGAGAGAGCTAAGAAAAAATTGCACCTATTTTCACCATTTTCTTCAAGACCTATTAAAGACAAATGAACTTTTTTCTATTTCGTCAAGTTTTAGAAGGTGGAGGAGTTGTAATTGGGAAAACATTGCTTCAGAGTAAAAGAAGAAAGGAGTAGGGGCTTTTTTTTTGTTATTTTTTTATTTAATATCGAATTATATTAAAATGACCATATTTCCCTCTCTAAAACGTAAAAAATGTCAAAAAGTTGACACAGTTAGTAATCGGACCTTTTATGCAACTAATTTCAAAACTTAAGGAGTAAAGTTTTAAGACTTCTAAGTTAGCGACCAATTTACCAAACACGACAAGTTCAGAAGGCATCCATACAAAAAAGACTAAAACTCAGGGAGACACGCATATGCCCATCACGTGAGTTTATTTTTCTAGGTGTAATAGTACTTTCATATGTTGTCTCCTCAGCAATAGGAAGAAATTTAAAAAGGAAACAAGAGAAAAATAAAAAGAAAACATATGTGCACCTGAAAATGAGAGAGAAGAAGGGCAGACTAAGCTCAACGGGAAGAGCTGTCGAAGAGGGCTTGGCGCAGTGATCGGGTTGCCTGTAAATCGATCTAGCACTTGCAACTGCTGAAGTGGACTCAACATTGGCGTTAACGAGGTTGAGCTCATTACAACTTCACGAGAGGAAGGATATGACGCAATGAAGAGGGATGGTTGGGACGCTCGCAAAAGGCTTGTCACCACTGTCAATTTTAATCGTAAAAACTCTGACCTGTTGTCGAGGGATCTTGTTACCGCTATCAATTTCAATAACAAAGAGATTCATTTTTTAGTTCAATTGAAATTTTCTCTACAAGTGTTTTCCAACATGCCAATAAAGCCTTTGTAGACGTTAGATTGTAATTAATCAAACTGAATTAATATGTAATTAAGAGGTTAATTTAGATTGTATAAGACTTTGATCAACGTAAGTAGGTCATAACATACTCAAAAATTCGGTTAGTGGCACAATAGTTAATGGAAACACAAACTATAAACAAGAACTCAAATAAACATGAAGAATCTAAAATCATGATACCACATAGAAGATTTATAGTGGTTCACTTAAATACTAACCAACGTCCACTATTGAGGAGCATCTTCTTCACTATTGATAAAACTTTGTACAAGTTACAGTGATTTCTAAAAATAATATATGCTTGTGTAGAAAAAAGCAAGAATCTTAGAAGACGGAGAGAGAGTGAGAATTTATTTACATAAAGTAGGCGGAGAATTAGGAGAAGAATAAATAAGTTCCTGGCCTATTTATAATGGCCTTATCTGATGAAGTGGTTTTCCGCTCATAGATAGTGGGCCCTATGTTGGCTGATGGAGTGGGACACGTATCAAATGGGCATTGGCCTTGAGTCTTAGACTACTTCATCTCGAGTAACCATTTGATTTAGCAGTCTTCAACTTCCATCAAACAGTTTCTAGCTTTAAATCAATCACTTCATATCATGGTGAGCAAATCGACTACAACGATCGTAAAGTCCACTTCGTATCAAGTAGGACTAGGACCCCGACCATAGGAATCAAACACATCAATTACAAAAACAATATCATCTCAAATTGGACTAATTCGATGAGGATCACATGTGACTAGCATGTTGAGTGTTATTCTAGTTGGGCTCACTCTGCTTGCTATGCAATTTAGGCTACACACGAATGAACTTGGAGTAGGCCTCTTGATTTGGGCTACTCCAAATCATGTCCCAATAATTAGCTTCCTACATCTTAATCCATTGAATCAACTACAAGAGAGCGATCGAACTCGATGAATAGAGAGTTGTATCATTTCCTCTGCAAGCAATTAGCTTTTGCTTCCTTCACACAAAAGCCTCCTACATGACTAGCACAACTCTTCTTTGAGAAAAAGCGAGTGTCAGGGACGAGACAGGTGGCGTAATTCCAATTATTAATTTCAAAATATCACTCCTATGATGACATCACCCAAACTTGAAATGACAATGCCTCAATTTAATTAGGAGGCTGAGAGTTATAGATTTAAATAAAAATTTAATTTTTATAAAAAAAATATTATAATAAAATAATTTAAATTGTGATTTAAACAAACACACACCCTGAAAATACATCGAGGGTGCGCTTGTTTCAAACTCTGAACCTCCACCGTTACATAATCCTGTTAAAGAGAGATCTCGATTGTTAGTTTGAAAACTCAGGCTATAAGCTGTCTTCTTCCCAAATTTCCTTTATTTTACATTTCCAAGTTTGCAAGAGAAGAGAAAAGCTCTCTCAAGCTTTTAAGATTCTTAGGCAAGATTTCTTCCCCCTTTTTTTTGCTCTTTTTCTTGTTTTGATTCCATAAGGTTATTTCTCTCCTGATTCTATGCATTTTAATACATTTTTCTAGAAAATTAGTTGTGAAAATTACAAGTTTTTTTGTTGTTTGTTATTTCGATGTCAGAGTTTAAGCCAGTTCCTCGATTCTTTAGTTTTCCATCTTTTCTTCCAAAGATGGCTCTTCTTTTTTTCCAAATCAAATCATGTCGAAAAGGCCAATAGTAGTCAATTCGGTTAATAACTTTGATGATGATTGGAGCAAGCAGACGAACTGGGGTTCTGAGAATGACAAATAACTTGACTTCATGATTGCTCAATTGACAATGGAATGGAACTCCAGGATGGGAAATGCGAGCACAAGCAGAGTTAATGGAGTAGACGATGACCGAGCAAGTACATCAAACTTATCGATCCTAGATCGGCAGATAAGAAATCATCAGGCAAGCACTTCTGGTCAAGACCGTGAGCAGGGAATCGCTAGAGCCACCCCCTCATACAATTCATCAATGAAAAGCGATATCTTCCTTGCCAATAACCATAAGTCAAAACTAATGAGCGAGGACTTCGTGAAATTTCGATCAATATACGGATACCAAATGAAGTAGAAATTCTTCTTTCTTGTCCTCAACGGGCATTTGGGCACTCAAAATGATAACCGGGTGTGTATGTACTAGAAGTATTTTAAACTATGACTAAGGCTTCCAGTCTTAGTGTTTGTTCTTAAGGTGATGGCGCACCACCATATGTCTATTAGCTAACTCATGTCGAACGGAATTCATCTGCTCTTAGGGTTCATTGTGCTCATCAAGGAAGCTGACACTGAGTTCTCTGTTGGTGATTTTTTGAGCTGCTACTGGACGAAGGAGAACGACCACAACAGGGGTCAATTCTATTTTGTGTGTAGAAAAATACGCGACTAATCTCTAACTTTATCAACGCTAATAAGTAGCAGAAACGATACTTTTTATGTCCCTTTTTGAAGCGTTGGCATAATTTTCCACCCATTTTCCTTTCATATTTTCTTAGGGTCATCTTAGTGACCTAAAATATATTGTTTCTTGCACCCATTTTCCTTTCCTTTTTTACCATTTTTTTTTAAATTTGCAGTTATTACAACTAATACTTTACTTATTTTGTGTGTCCTACAGATCCCAAAGCAATGCTTCCAACCCTTTTGGAATCAAATTCTTTAAGTGCTTTGAGAAGATAGTTGTTGCTAAAAAAAGCTGTGGCCAGAAATCTCTCGACCCAGTCACCTTAGAAGATCATCAATTTGGAAGAGGTTCATTGAGATTCCTATAGGTATACCTAAATGTTTTCCAAGTCATTTCAATTGGTTGTTTATTTGTCGTGATCCACTTCACTGATTGTATGGTCCGTCGAAGTTCATCATGCCCTTATCGGAGAAGACATTCTGCTCATAGAGTCTGCTCTTAACAGCATAAAGTTACTCTCCTAACAATCGAAGAGTATGTTACGAGAAAGCTAGCCAAGAAACTTGCTATGAAGGAGAAGAAGAGAGTGAATTGAGTCAGGTGCAAGCGACAAGTTCAATAAGGCATTTATACATATCAAAGTCTTTGCCACCAATCCTTGACTTTGAAATCCAGCCACTAACACTAAAGAAGAAGCGAGTCAAAGAGTCTACTATAAGCTTAGAAGGTGAAGAGAAAGAGGTTCCAAAGGGACTGGTCATGCTCGTTGCTCAGGTAGATACGAGCAAAATGACTAACTACACGACTACTATTGAAGCAGCTAGAAGCTTCAGCTTTCTGTCGAAGTCGCCAAACTTCCCAGTCACACTCTATCGTCTCTCCATGATGAGGCGCTGCCCTACTGATTCTGGTAACTTTAATTAAAATTGCTTTAAGTGATGCCTGTGTGTCTTACAATTTTGGCTTAATGAGTCTCAATAGAGGCCATGCAATTCTTTAACTCCCTTTGGAACGAGGCTGACGACAAGATAGGAAGCTAAGAAACCTTATTGGTCAGCAGGTATCAAGCTAAGCAAAGCTAAAGAGATGAAGAAAGAAGGAGTCAAGGCACAGGCGATTGCAAAGGAAGAAGTGTGAAATCTTTCGGAGTCACTTGTCACTTCCAACAAAAAGGTTCTTAAGCTTGGTAGCAAGCTTCATAAGCAAAGAAAAGAGCCGGATGCCAGGGATAAGGACATTGCAAAACTGGCAGAACAAGTGGTTGGCATTCATGGATACTGTTTTGAAAGCTTGTCTTGAGCTGTTTAAAGAAATCCAAGAACATGGTGTGGCCAAGTTCGGCATTGAGAAGGAAATTGAGAACCTTGAGTCGCTTCTTACACCTAACGTCGAATATGATGAAGAAAGGGAGTGACTACCCCACTAGCACCCCAAAATGACATTATGTAGCCTTCTGTCAAAGGCAGTTCTTTTTAGCCGCCAACTCCTGCTAGCAAAAGCTCCACATAGCCCATCAAGCCAGCAGACTAATTCTTTTTATATTTTGTACTATACTCTTCTTGCAAACACCAATTGTAATATTTGGACATCCACACTGTATTCACTTGATAAATGAATGTTTTTCGCTTTTCCACTTGTTCTTGTTTGACCAATCTGCTGTATATCTTTGATTTCTTCGATTAATATGCCCATTTTCATTCTTCCATTAATATGCCCATTTTCATTCTTCCATTAATATACCCATTTTCTCTCCCCTAAAGTTCTTTTATTTTTTTTTTTTTTTCAAAATATGAAACAACTTTAAAGAATTCAGAGTTGAAAATAACTCTCATGATATATTATAAATAATACCAAATGAACGTACCAAGCCCAATGGGTTCGATCAACAGCCATAAATGTGGCTATAAGAGCCATAGCATTCGGTGAGTGCATTGAACCTAATGGGGGTGAAAATAGAAGTCATGAAGATGGCTGTTAAGATTAATCATTAGGTGAGTAAATAGAACCCAATGATGGTGAAAATAAAGCCATGAAGGTGATTATTTAGACCGCATATTGGGCGAGTGCATCAAACCCAATGATGGTAAAAATAGAAGCCATAAAGATGGCTGTTAGGACTAAGCATTGGGCAAACGCATCAAACCTAATGATAGTGAACAGCCATGAAAGTAGCGTTGGGACCAAGCATTGAGTGAGTGCGTCAAACCCAATGATGTTGAAATAGAGACTATGAATTTGGTTGTTCAAAGTGAGCGCCTTGAACCTAATGGCGGTGAAAATAGAAGCTATGAAGATGGCTTTTTAGACCAAACAATGGGGTAAGTGTGTCGAACCCAATGGAACCCAATGATGGTGAAGAGCATGAAAGTGACATTAGGTCCAAGCAATAAGTGATGTTAGGATCATACACATGTTAGATGATTGCCTGAAAGATTCAATTGGAAACGCGACTAGCCAGAATCGATTGGAGATGGTGAGTTTATTGGAGTTGATAATCTACTAGAGACCAGCAGGGCCCAAATGGTATAAATCAAGAAAGGATCATCCTCGGATCCCATGAAGACCAAATCAATTAAATCTACAAATAAAGGCAAGATTCACGTTAATTTTGAAGAAGAATGAACCTTAAGCCAAACAAGAAAACAAGCAAATGGAAAAGTCAACTAAACACAAATAAAGAAGCTACCCTTTCTTTGGTCAACTAAAAAATCAATTTTAGAATTAGTCAACTAAGAGGCTAATTTGACCTCTATAAATAGAATTAATCCTACAAATTACGCACATTGTACTATAGACATTCTCTCTCTCTACTTTCTCGCTCAAAAACCCTTTTTTCTCTCTCCTATTCACTATCACCTTGATAATTATACTATTTATCTATATAGTGAAACCCCAAGACTCTAAAGGTGATATAGACTCTGCCCTAGAAGTGAACCATTATAAATACGTGTATTCATTTATTTTTATCACATTTAATGTTTTGTTCTTGTTGCAGGTTGACTCAACACTAAGCGACTAACCCTCACCCAATTGACTTCCAATAACAGCCATTGACCACTAAACAAAACTAATTGTAGAATATTCAACCTCCACACATTTTAAAATGCTGTTTGCTGAGCACTTTATTACTTAATTTTTTTTTTTATCTACTATCTATTATGTACTTATTATCTTTAACCTATCTATCTATTATTATATCTTTACATATATAAAAGAAAGTGCAAGTTTTGGTCCCCTTTCAACGAGAGGCAAGCCTAGCTTCCACATTTTTCTTTCTTTTTTTTTTCTTTATTATTATCTTTTTCTTTTCCCTTTCTTGATTCTTTTTATTTCTTTTCCTTTTGTTTTATTTTTTTTAATTTGCTCAAATTAAAATAATTGTTGTCATTATTATCTTTTAATTTGACCCTCAAGTATATATACTCTTTTGTTTTACACTTTTGTTAAAATTATTCTTTTCAAATATGTTTCTATCTAAATATATTTTCCCTACAAATCTATTATTTTCTCATTTGTAACTCATAAATCATACACTATCGAGTTTGTTCTAATTTTTTTCAAGTGTCATCTAATAATAAATTAGAAATAAAATACTTCACTTTTAAGAAAATTTAACATTCATACATCAAAAATTACCAAATAAAATATACATGTGCGTAGCACATGCTTTAAAACTAATGTTATAATATGATACTTTGTAATTTTTTTTAGAATTTTGTATTTGATTTTTTTGGTCTTTTGGTTTGTTGTTGTTGTTATTGTTGTTGTTGTTGTTACTATCATTACCTGTCTTTTCGGACAGTCACTTAACTTTCTTTAACATCGGTCTTAAATATTAATCTTACTTAATTAGTAAGAAAAATATTGAATTAATTTTTTTTCCTTAAACATTCTTGAAAAACATACTTAAAAACTGTTGCGACCTCTGTCGCTATTCAAGTTGAGACCTTGCTCAACACTTGCCTTTAAAACCATTTCAAATCGTTCCTTAAAACTTAACAAGGAACATTTATTAAATCATAGCTTAAAACTTTACTTTGTAATTTTATAACACATTTAGTACAATGTATCTTAAAACTTTTAAAAAAATTTCTTAAAACTCTGATTTTCTTGAAACTTTGAAAACACCATGTTAAATAGTGAAAAACTTTTTTTTTGTATAGCGGAAGCAACTGTAGTGGTAACCATACCCAAATCTTCGCATCTGTTCTTCGCAACACCCAACTCTTCTAACGGGTCCTACTGGTCGCCCATAAAACTTCCTACGGCATGAAGAAACTTTAAATGAGCTTTCTGTAACGTACAAAAAGTTCCACATCGGCTAGGTAAATGACCGAAGAACAGTACTTAAGTCCTGAGCTGCCCACCTCTCAACAAGAGCTCTTTTGGGACGTGACAAGTGGTATCAAAGCGGGGTACTGCCTGCCTGGTGTGTGGACTCTCCACGGTCCAGTGGGACCCTCAGGAGAGCCGATCCGTGACGGGGGCGTCACGCGATTGGGTGGAGGAGAGTGTAACGTACAAAAAGTCCCACATCGGCTAGGTAGAGGATCAAAGAGTAGTACTTAAGTCCTGGGCTGCTCACCTCTCAACAAAAGCTCTTTTGGGACGTGACATTTCGCTCAGTAAGTTCAAACATATTCTCATAAATCATTTTAAACATGCTTTAAAACTTTTCTCATGAAAACTTTAACTTTTTATCCTTGTTCTTTATCTTTCTGTATCTTACTTTAACTTTTTTTTATTTTACTTTAGTGTTTGTACCAACATCATTAATCATGAGATCATAAACATGATGCTTCCCTTGCGGAAGACTTGAGACTATCGAACATCGGGGTCATGTGCCTCGCATCTAGGAGGTCAAACTTTAACTTTACATTCATTACCTCACAACAAGAAAGCTAGTACGATACTTTCTTTTATCGTCTATGCTTTACCTTCTTTTTTACGTTAATGAGCATAACAAATGCTAACACATCATATGCAAACACCTTTGCAAATCATATCTTATACTCTAAAACCTATTGCATAATGAATGCAACTTATGGCATAACAAATGCAACGTAAAACACAAACATATTTTGCAAATCATAACTTTTATTTTGAAACTTATTGCATAACAAATGCATCATAAAACTTATAACTTAAACTATAAAACATTATGCATTATCAAAATGCAAAACATACTTTAAATACTTAGAAAATCATAACTTGAACTTTTAAAAACATTATGCATATTAATATGCAAATAGACTTTAAACATACAGTTGCAAATTCATTGCAAATCTTGCTTTCAATCTTTAAAACTTTTTGCATAATAAATGTAAACATACTTTAAAAGAAACTTGTATAATAATTGCAAACTCATTTATAAACGTACACGTAAATATTTAAAAATCATTTACTTCACACTGTAGGTAAGGTTTAAAACTTAGTTGGACTTAACTCTAACATTCTCTATTTTGTTCCTGTGCCATTCCTTTTCCTTCCATTAGTAGGCTTCGGTGTCCTAATCATATGGCACTCGACTTATTAGTTAACTTTTCATATTATCAATCTATTCGATTGATAATAAAACTTAATCACCAAACTTCATTCCCTTTACATATCTTGTATACCATCGGTTTACTTTCTTTACTTAACTTTATAAACCATCGATTTATCTTTCCTTCACTTAGCTTTGTAACCCACCGCGATTACTTTTCTTTTTAATTATCTAACCCACTGAGTTACCATTTCTTCCTTTATTTTGACTTTGTAACCCATCGGGTTACCTTTGTTCTTAAGCGTCTCTTAGTTAAACTTCCCGTCTCACTAGCGGTTTCATTACTTAACATATTACAGAACATATTTTATCTAAAAATGCTATGCTAAATCGGAGTATTTAACTCCGTTCTAGCCTTTTTTTTAAAAATGACGACTTTACCCCTAATGGGTTTTTCGTCAACTTTGTAACTCTATAAAACCCATTACTTAACTTTAACGTTTCATTACTTACATATTACGAAAAAATTCCCGCTAAAGAGTGTTTTTCCAATATCGAGCGTTTCGAGTCCGTTTTGGCCATTTTCATAAAATAACCATTTTGCCCTTAATCTCTTTTTCTTTCATTCATTCCTTACCTAAACTTTGAATCCTTTAAAACTTAGCATCTATAATTATTTACTATCTATAGCAGTGTAGGAAATCAACGTTCCCTAGTGAAACCCAGTTTTCACACAATTTTACGATTTTGGCCCGAAATACAAAAATATTTACATTTTTGCCCAGGAACGAAAAACGCCCAATTTATACCAAAATGTTTAGATTTTCACAATGAATAAAACTTACAAAAGCACTATGGTTGAATTCCAAACACTTCATTATGTTTCATTTCTTGAAATTTTGTGCTTAAGATCTCGTAAAATTCATGACTTCTAAACCGGGCAGAATTTTAAAAAACTATCCATGATGTTCTAACAGTTTCGACGAGTTCTACAACTTTTGTGTTGTAACTTTTATGAAATTCCACCGTTTAAAGAGACTTTTTGGCTGATTTTTAAATCTGTCGAGAATACCCTTTTTTCTTTGCAATTTAGTCCCTTTTAAAATTTCACTAAAACCCTTTCTTTCTTCTTTCCATCATCATCACCATCAACATATAACATAAAATAATCATGCCACATTGTCCATTTACATGCCATAGAACAAAATCATTTTATCAAACACTTGAAATGCATGTAAATTTCAAATAAAAAGTTTAGAAATTTACCTAAACTTTGCCGACCTTTTTGTCCCTCCTTTGCCAAGCTCAAAACTTTGTCATGTCTTTTCCCAAAACCATGACAAAACCCAATCAAGGCCTATCCATAATCTTCAACAAAAGTCACTAAAATCCTTAGAAAACGTTTATAAATTTACCTCCAAAGTTTACAAAACTTTGCACCAAAACATTAAGGCTTGCCTTAAGCTTGATTTGGAGGCTTGTATCCATCAAACTTTGATAGAAAAATTGCCCAAGGGGCTGCCAGGTCCATGGGGAAAAAAATGGTTTTCTTTTCTGTTCTTTCTTTTCTTTCTTTCTTTCTTTCTTCCTTTCCTTCCTTTCTTTCTTTCCTTCCTTTCATGTTTCACTCTCTCTTCTTTTCTTTTTTTCTTCCATGTTGAAGACCAACATTTGGTCTCTTATATGATAATTTGATTCACTTTTTTTTTCTTTTCTTTTCTTTTTTTTTTTAAATAAAAAGATGATAAGTCATCACCTTGATAATCAATTAGGTTACTTTGGGTGGCCAAATGTGATTGGGCCACACTTCATGGTGTGGTGTGTGGCCCAATCAAAATCCATTGAGTGTCCACCAAACTTTTTACGCAGTCCAAGTTTATACTGACAATATTTTTACTATACTGCCGGTATTCTTTTTCATACAGTTCATTCATCCATCACATGATATAATTCAAATATTATCTAACTTTGTACAATCTAAATTTATACTGACAGTATTTTTCTTATACCGTCGGTATATTTTCTATATTGCTACAACATTCCTTGTTCATCCATATTCTTCAAACGGTATTTAACCTAAACATTCCAATTTCTATACTACTTATCCTTAAACAGTCTAATTCCTACACTGTATTACTTTTATAATATAATTTTTATACTGCATAACTTCATCAGTGTATTTCCTCACACTACATCATTCTAATATTTGTATAATTTTTCATGTTATTATACAGTATTTTTCCGTAAAGTATATTTTTCGTCTTAATATAATTCTTAACTTAATGCATTTTTAATGCATTAGAAATTCTCAAGTGTTACAGCCGCTACCACTACTGCTGCTCATAGTAGTAGTAGCAGCAGCACTAGTACCACTATCACTAGCCCTATTATTTTGAATTTATTTTATGTGAATCCTGGAAAAAAAAAAAGACAAATGATAAAAAATCCTCTAATAGATTACTGATGTTACTAGCCAGGGTGATTTTTATTGAAAAATTCAAAACAATTTGATAAATTATTGATGATAGTCCAGTAGATTACTATGTGACTAGTACTATGTGCCAACTAGTCGGAGAAAATAAGTTTTATTTGTGAAAAAAAGTTAAAATTATTTAATAGATTTTTTAATGAGAAAATTATACCTCATGCCGCCTGTTTTTTCCATCTATTGTTGTTTGTCACAGAAAACAAAACTTAAAAAAATTTATGCCACTTTTTTATCCCTTCTATTTTTTTTTTTTTTTCTGATTTCCCTATTCTTTATCTTCTTTCAATCTCTCTACATGTTTCTTGCTCTCTCTATCATCCCTATTCCAGTGAGTGAAATTTGCCCAAGGTCGCCGCTTGTCGCCGTCGTCGTCCATCGCCAGAGCAGGCACGGATCTAAGTTTAGCCCAGTGGGGCAGTGCCTCCATTGAAAAAAAGCAAAAATGTTGTGTTAGTTGTCCAAAAACAACATATTTATTTTAGTTTAAAGCAATGTGCCCCTACTGATGGTAGTATTCTGTTAAAACTTTCGGACTTTTTGTTAGAGACCACTTCAAGGGCTTTAGTTTTGTGCTGCAAAATGAATTTTTACACTTCTTTCTCATTTTTATTAGTTGACTTATAACTCAACAATTTTATTTACTTCTTTACTCATAATATATATATATATTTATTTATTTATTCATATGTATTTAAATTACTTTCAAATTTTTTCTTGTATTTCTTCTAACTTTTGTACTAGTAAATTCTCTCGAATTTTATTGAACTTGAGTAGGAAGATTTAAACTTTTAATTTTTTTAAAGTCATATGTAAAATTACAGTTAGCCCATACTTACAACTATAAATATTGTCCTTTTATGTGTCCTGTTAGATTCAAATCCCAGGTTCGTTGCTATACGGGAGTCTGTTTGAAGTCGTCCTGACTCAAAGTCCATAAGCAAAAATGGCCAGAGATCAAAACGGTGCGATGCTACAGAAAGATGAAAGATATTCAAAAAGAGGTAAGAGAAGAAGAGGAAGAAGAAGAAGAAAATGAAAGAAAATCAAGGAGATCGCGAGAAACCTCCTCTTATGATTCTGAAGAATACAGAAGGAGACACAGTAAACAGAGAAGGAAAAAACAACAAAGTCTCGATTCTAACAGTGAGAAAAGAAAGGGAAAATCGCAGAGACGATATAGCAGTAGCGATGAGGATTCGAGCCCGGGCTCTGAGTCCGAGTACATAGATTCCGAGCATAGCGTTTCGGATTTAAAGTCGGAGAATTCGGGGTTGGAGGAGAGCGAGAGGAGAAGGAAAAGGAAGGAGAAGAAGAGGAGAAGAGAGGAGGAGGAACAGACGACCAGAGTTCACGTCATGGTTGGTTGAGGTGAAATAGGTAACTTGTTTCCTTTGTTCGATGCCCTGTGTAACGTTAACTGCATTAATTTTTTGGCACATATGCTGTTCGAAGAAATTACTGATAAGATGTTATGATTTATCGCTGTAATATGACCAAAACGTGCTTCTTGCTTCTTTATAAAATGCAAAATCATTTAGTGCTGTAATATGACCAAAACGTGCTTCTTGCTTCTGTATAAAATGCAAAATTAGTTTTTGCATTTTATAATGCAAAATATGCTGTTCGAAGAAATCACTGATAAGATGTTATCATTTATCACTGTAACACTACCAAGACGTGCTTCTTGCTTCTGTATAAAATGCAAAATTAGTTTTGGCTACCAACTTATTTGTGTTTACTTTCTCTTTAATCGTTGTTTTTGCGTTTACTTTCCCTTTAATCGTTGTTTATTTCATTTTAACTTTTTGAACACCATTTTAAAGTTTACTTCCATGGTAAGGACGAAAAAGGGATCGTTAAGATCCGATAAAGCAGTTGACAAAGTGTAAGAGAATACAAACTGCCACTTGGATTATTGCAATAAAAGAACCTTCCATTTTTGGAGATGGGCAAGCTTTGTTCAAATCTGTACAACTTTGATCAGTTTGCTTCGTTGTAATATGTCATTTGTTGATAGGAAAACTTGAAACTCTTCTTGGAAATAAACATAAATCAGTTGTTAGCTGAAAAAAAAGTCCCACAACCGCAACATGTCTTGGAGGGACACAAAATATATCCCAATAGAATTTGCTCAAAGAGACACAAAAAACATCCTAAAGGTACACCAGAAAACGTCCCAAAGGGACACGCAGCATGTTCGTGAGAGACTTGGAAAATGTCCAGGAGGAACATGTGACATGTCTATGAAGGACACGAAAAATGTCCTGAAGGGAGATCGAAAAATGTCCCCAAGGGACACCCGAAAATATCTTGGAGAGACATGCTACATACCCTAAAAAGATACTAAAAAATGTCCTGGAGGGACATAAAAAACATGTCCTAGAGAAATACCAGAGAATATCTCTAAGGGACATGCAACATTGAGGGATATGTGACATGTCTTTGAAGAACACAAAAAATGTTCCAAAAGGACACACGTACATTTCCCGAAGAGAATGCTCTAAGTTTCTAGCATAAGAACTTTTAATATTTTGCAGCATAAATGAAAAATGAGTTAAAAAAAATGTCATTTATGTGAATACTCTTGTTATATTGCTCTCAGTGACTAAGAGAATACCAATAATATTCATTGAAAAAGTTTAAATAATTTAGTAGCTTATCAATAATAATCTAATAGATTACACTCCAATAATCAACGTCAAAGAAGACCAGTGGTGCTAGGTAAAAGAGTCGAACTAATCCGATAGATTATAGCATGTTACTTCTTGTTGATCAATCACCAAGAGTGGCTAACGGTAACTTTTTGTATTCCTCAAGTTTACTCTAAATATAAATGTAAATAAGGGGGATTCAAAAAATGCTATTTTATTAGACAATTTTTGTTTATGTTATAAAATGTGAAAAGTTTTAGCGTCACAAACAAACATGATAGAGATCCTACTGGGATGTGTGTCCCAACAAGTTATTGTATCCCATCCAGACATTTTTTGTCATCACTCTCTCCTTGCTGTCACAAAAAAGAAAAAAAAAAAGAAAAAAATCCAAAACAGAACAACCACAACAACAACAACAGTAACAACAATAGGCCACAGGATCTGGTGGTGGCATTAATGACGGTGGTGACCCCGAGAGGTAGCAAAGGAGTAGGAAGTTACAACGACAAACCGAATCTGGCCACAACAACACTCCTCTACTCAAATATGTGCGGCCACAAGATTCCATCAATGTCTTCTCCTGCTCAGGCAAAGTGCGATAGGCGATGACAACAGCATAAGGATGGATCTTGTCCTATGGGCGACGTGCAAGGGGCGACGACAATGACACCGGGTCCAACACAAGATGCTGATGATCAGGTCAGGAGCAACCTTGATCGAAGCAACCTCTTCCCTGATGTGGGTGACAGGTGAATGGGCAACAACGTTGTAGATCTCAATTGCCAAGTCTAGCCGTGAAGATCTCCTTATGTCGTGTGTTGTCGTGACTGTCGATGTTGTTCCAAAAAGCTTGGCTGCCTACAACGCTCATCGTCAGAGGAGGAGAAGCGCCAACGAAACTGCTCTCAAAGGAGAGAGAAGAGAAAGAGGAGAAGGTGACCCAAGAGAAAGGGAGAATTTTTTTTTATTAGAAGTATTAGGAAAAACAACTATTAAATGGGTTTTATAGTAAAAGTCTAATGAGATAAAAAAAACTAAATGTATAATTCTTTGAACGATAAGAGAACATAAAATAGACCTAAAAAGGAACAATGTTAATACCCCTAAAAAAAATACTTTTGGAGTATAAAATTACTAAAATCCATAATTCTTTGAATGATAAGAAGGCAACATAATGCCACGACAAACATGTATAACAGTTCATCAAACTTAGCACCAAAATCCAAGAACACGCATCATCATCACCATCAAACACATTCCATGAAAAAATTATTTATAATCAGGCATTTCAAAGTATAATCTAAAAGAAACCATCAAAATTGAAGCATTTGACCATTATGACCAAACCAATTAACAGCCAACACCTACAATTTGTCAAATTCCAGCATATAAAGAATAACATCTAAGATCAGATATTAAGACACCGAAAGTACTTTCATTAATGCTGTATGTATTTTGAGCATTTCTAGGGGCAGGAATGAAAAAATATTAATGCCCCACTAGTACTTAAAACTAAAAATAAAAATAAAAACCCCACGTTTCCCTCTCCGCCAAACAAAACCAACAATTACAGGCACAAATAAATGCAGAATGCATTGAAATGCAGCTACTACATAATGTCCTCCCGCAACCTATTGCCATCATCCGAAAGATCCTTCTGTAGCAAACAAGGTGAGAACAGCGCAATCAACAGTGGATTCTTTCTCAGGCAAGATAAAAACTCATCTCTGCTGATTTTCCCATCATTATTGGTATCAAATAAAACAAACAGCTCATGGCCCTGCAAGCAATCAGTGTGATACGACACATGTTATAAATGGTCGATGATTTTGTATGCAAATGTTGAAGGAACTTCCTAAAAATTTACATGGATAGCTTGGTAAATTTCATACCTCATCCTGAGTCAACTCCGGAATTGCAAATCTGATGGACTCTCCTAGCTGATTAAAAAGCCATCAAAAAGAACATGCAAGTCACGTAATCTGAAAAATCATGAGGAAATTTTCGAACAGGGCAGTAAGAGTCGCGTACTTCTTGCTCTGATATGCAATCATTTCCTCTAACAGCACATTTGGCAAAGGCTAGTTCACAGGCTTGTCGGAATAATGGTTGGTTCATGACATTTGTTGATCCAAATAAGAACTAAAAGCAACACAAATAAAGACCAAATGAAAATTGATACAACCAGGCATCGCATGGAACTGAATTTGTTGATCACTGTTGAATTTTTCATCTCAAATGAATCCATTGCACAACCATAATCAGTTGGAGAGGGCAATACCTGCTTAAATGTGATTGCTCCGCTTTTCTCCACATCAATGAATGAAAATATCTGCATTTCCACCCACCAGATTTCACAAATAAAATCAAAAGACGAGAATCCAAAATGAGTGTACCAGAAAAAGAAGCAAAATTTAAAAACATGCATTTCCTCGTGATATCTAACATCCTAATATAAGTGGACACATGTTCTTCTGTATTACTTTTAGATTCTTGAGTTCCCTTTCTATATATTATTTATTTCAGGCCATGAAACTCAGAAGCCAAATTTCGATATCCTTTGTTTCCTTCCATTTAACAGTTTAATCAGTAACGACTACAAGAAACCACAGACACACATCAAGTATAAGAGAAAATTGTTCCAGCAAAAGAAAAGCAGAATAAAAGTAAAAGTGCAAATAAAAGAAGCAAGTTGCCACTAACGATCCATAACTTCATTTTCATGTTTGCAGAAACACCAAAACTGGCTATCTTCCACACCACAATTCACCAAAAAAGCAAGAATATAAGGGTAAACCACTCTAATCCAAAAATTTAACTGGGTACGCAAAAACCATAGTCCAAGGAAAAGCACCAAAATAACATAACATTTTAAGTTTTGTCAGACAGTAGAACAGCTAATAGTTTGGTGGCTGACCTCCTCAGATAAAGTACAAGTCTTGAGTCTTAGAACCTTCACAAAATCATGGTATTTAACACGGCCACTGCAAAATAAATAAATACAATAATGAGAGCAAAAGTTCCTGATGCTGGACAAGAATCTAAAATCGCACATCAATAGAAAGAAAAAGAACGATCAGACATTTAATAATCATAAATCTTGAAAAGAAATTCGACCAGAAAGTATAATAGCCTTCCCAAAAAGGTCAAATATGATAATAAAAAAAAAGGTCTTGAAATCGACTCATAAGCCTCCTGAAAAATATGTCAATACACAGATGCATGGAATAATGTTTGCATGTCAACAAAAATATAATGAATGCAGAGAAAAGGATTCCAAAAAAAAAAAAAAAAGAAAGAAAAAAAAAGAGGACCAAAAACCTGTTGCAAGCCTTTTGCATGACTTGAACAAAAATGCATCAACTGACCAGCAATTAAACATTTGGAAGTGTTTAAGTCACGTCTCTCATGCAAGACTAGGACGCTACTTATCAGCATAGAAAACACATGAAGAAAGAAAAAAGAAAAGTAAAAACAAAGGCCCTGTTTGTTATTGTTTTGGGAATTTTTGGAATGTTTTTGCATGCTTTTTAAGGCAAAAATTTCAAAAATACTCTCAACTCAATTCCCCAAAACTTCCCATTTTTCAAAACAAAATCATTTTCACCCATTTTAAAAGCACTACCAAACGGGCCCTAATGTCGGAATGGAACAACCAACACGGTAGATTGTTTAATAATGAAAATTTTCATACTCCCAAAAGAAAACTCATGCAACAACTTACAAATTATTTTCTACATAAAACAAGTCAGTTGTACCTGGGATTGGGATTCATGGAGAGAAACTTGTCCAGAAAATCTACAGCTTCCAGGCTGCTTACATGGTGTAACTGAAAAACACAACATCAATCCACATTATCTTTCAAAGTCTTCACAAAATTCAAAGTATATATACAATAATGTAAAACAAATAAACAGATTGGCCTTAGAATATAATACCAAAGATCCTGGAACTCGCTACCAATGAAGAAGTCAGTCTAAGACTCTAAATAACATCAAGTGATTCTTTAAGAATCTTATTGTCATTACAGTCTATATACAATAATGTAAAACAAATAAACAGATCGGCCTCAGAATATAATACCAAAGACCCTGGAAAATGATACCAATGCAGCAGTCTAAGACTCTAAATAATATCAAGTGATTCTTTAAGAATCTTATTGTCAGAAGGTAATGGCTAATGAGTGATATAAAAATGTTGGGATCGAAGAAGAGCTTGGCAACATAAATGGCACCACAACAAAGGAACAGTTCAAATAGATCAACTTCTTGTTCTTAATAAATGCAGGAGTAGTATTCACAAAGAAACACAAGAGCTTAAATTCAATAATAAAACCCAAGAAATATACAGCCTAAATACTGAGAAAACTATCCAGAAAGGGGGGGAAATTGTCATCCTACAATTATCCAAGTTGAGTTCTCAATCACCATATCCACAATGAAAAAATCCAGGGCTTTAGATTGTGAGTGTACTTCACTTTTGCACTGTAAAAGTTGTAGGCTAACACAACATAGCTTCTATCGTGTGAACAATCATGTTCAAAGTACCAAGACAGCCACCATTCTTTGCCTTCTTGTAAAATTCTTCGACAATATCATTTCACAGCAAAATAATTTAAAAGTTTTTTATTTACAGTATCCTCATAAGGTCTGGAGGAAATAATTTTAGCAAGAAACAGATGGCATGAGTTAATGTGCCAATAGATACTATAGCCAGAGCCCATGCGCTAAGGAAATGTAAATGTAGCCAAAAGAATAAGGTAAATCCTGGTCATGGGTGCACAAATATAAAGCTCTCTTGGAAAACTAACAAATAATGTTTAATGGGAAAAAACTCACCAAACATACTCTAATTGCATACACACAGAATTCGAAATAAACTAAGCCAAGCAAATAAATTCTAATCCACGGACTCACCAATTCCATCCTAGCCATTTCAACCATGTAAGCTGAGGGCTCAGCCTGCAAAATCTTTGTGAAGTAATAAGTGAGGATGGTTGAGCAGCTTTGATAACAAATGAAGCTTGAAATAAGATTAATAACACAAGAAATAAATAAATTTAAAAAAAAAAACGTAAAATTATACAGCTAAACAAGAGATGCACAAACGGGGGAGCAAAAATGTAGTTCTTGTTTGTTTGAACTACTCAAAAAAGAGGGAAAACGAGAGTACTACTTATTAATTTCATGCAACGTGGAAATACAAAATCAGATGTTTAATCATTTTAATTTGCCCGGGTAGAACATAAAGGGATCAATTTAACAATGAAGAGTAAACACAGCCAAAACAATTTGAGTCCAAACCGTGAAAATAGATATAGTTGCGATCAACTTGAGGATATGGATCTCATAGAACTAAGCAACCAAAAATAATAAACATATACTTTAATCAGTGTTTGATATTTATTTCCATTTTAGGCTTTGCTTTCCAGATGATCTTATAGTTATGCTGCTGGTTAAAGCATAGAAATTCATGGTTAAGCCAACATTTGAAGCATCAGTTAGAACCAATGGATTAAAACCAATATTGGTTGAATCTAATAAAATGAATTTGAACTATGATTTTTAGTTGTAACCAATGTTCGGTAGTTTGTTAAAAATGTTGGTTTAAACCAAAAGTAGCTAAAACCATTGTTTGGAGCTTGAACCAAAAATATGAGTTTGAACCTAATTTATTAGTTTGAACTAGTGTTTGGTATGTTTGAACAACAAATGTTGGTTGGAACTGAAACCCTTAGTTTCAATTGATTAGGCTTAACATCAGTTGTAACTGATGATGGGCCAAACGTATGTTTAAGTTTCAACTTAAAACATACGTTCTAACCGATGTCCTAAACAAGGGGTAAGGAATTCAAAACCAGAGATAGCTTATAATCGATTAACTGGAAAGAGCTGGATAATTCATTATTCTCCCAAGAAACATACAAGTTTTGGGAAAAGTGTTTCAAAAGGAGTGGGGGGAAGTGTAGATCAACTAGAAAGCCACTGTCACTAGTGGTAAATAGATAGGGTTGGTTGTAGTTGATCAGACATTCAAAAGTTGCCATGACAAAAGATTACTGCCATAAACGCAAACCAACAAACAAATACCTGCTTTGACTCGGCTGCTTTCAACAAAAGCATTAAATCACCATAGGAATGAGATGTCTGTACAACGTTTAATGCAGTTGCAAGAACCTGGCCAGTCTGCATAACATACAAATTAGTATTATTGTAAATGAAGAAAACTCACATAATACATGTGCCATACTTCACAACCTACCAACTAGTTATCTGACCATAAATGCTCAAGGCATCACCATTTTCTTGAAAGAGAGATGCAGAAAATAATTGAACATTTCATAAAGGTCTAGCTAAAGAAATCTAAGAGAATTACCCTCATTATAAACATTTTTGAACATTCAATTCATTTTGTCCAGTTGGTCCTCATTAAAAATGTGGAAGTTGACAAAATGAAAAACACTCTATTTTCAAAGAAACAAAATTTCACTTCATTTACTCAATATCAAACGTGCACCAAACATGTAACCATAAGAAACATGGTTCTAATCCTCAACTTCCACATAAAAGATGAAGTGTGGAGGCATGACAAGAAGATACTCACCCTTTCTGCAAAATGTACAGCGCCTTCTTTTTCATGATCAAGGGGTGAAACAACTGGAAGATACTCTATCTGTTAACAATAGAATACTGTGTGAATCAATATTGAACTTTTTTTCAATGCGAAACTTACTTTCTTTAAATAACACAATCACAAGGGAAAGTGGATGAAAGGTCCTCAAAGAGCATAAAACTGAAAAAGTAAAACAAGAGACAAAAGTACAAGAAGAAAACCTGAAAAAAAAAAAAGCTAATTCCCAATAAATTGACAGTCCTATACATGGAGTCGCACAAGGTAATGCAGCACTAAAAAATTTGATACAACATACCTCCATGAAATTGTGGAATTGTGTGAACATCCTAAACATCAGCTTCGTTAAAGATATAAGCCCCCTAAAACAGTGTGACAAAATCAAACACGCAATTCATAAAGTATAACACAATTGGGGAAAAGAACAAAAGTAAACTTCAAGATTAAAAAAAAATCTACCAGGACTGGTCAAAGTGTACATGGGGATAGCGAACAATAACTGGTTGGATTGGGTAACCAGGAATCAATGCACCAAGTTGGAATGAAATCAGGACTCTTCCATTTGTAGTGGTTCCTTCAGGAAATAAAAGAACTCGAGGAAATCTATCGCAAGAAGCCTTTCTCTGTTTTCAATATCCTTGAAAAAATTTCTGTATCAAATGGGCTTATAAATTGATAAACATAATTTATCTCTGTACTATGGTCTAAAGATAAAAGAATTGAGAATCTAATTTGTTTACATAAAAATAGACTAGTTTCTCAACCATGCACTACAGGAGCATATCCATTACAAACCCTAAATATTTAAAAGGCATAGGATTCGTAATGCATTTTCTTTCCTTTTGAAGTTTTCTAGCCTAATTAGTTAGGCTTAAGATTCGTAAAAACCAAAACAAAAACAATCAAAATTGTCATAATAAGAAAAAAAAATGCAGTAAAACGAGCCAAGACTCCTCCATGCAACCAAAAAAATTTAAAGTATGAAAGAAAGAAGATTAAGAGTATGTTTGGGAGGGCTTCCTAGAAGCTGCTTTTAGCTTCCTAAGTCCAAAAGTTGCTTCTAGAACTGTTTGCATAATCTATCAAAAGCGTTTTTAGACATTGAAACTTGTAACAGAGTGTTAATAATACATTATAAGCTTCTTTTTTTTTTCTTTTTTTCCTTTTTTTTTTTGGGGTGGGGGGAGATACATTATAAGCTTGAATATAACATTTTTGTTTTAAAAAAAATTGAAACCATTTTGACCCATACAAACTCTTTTAAAAATATAGTTCCAAACACTTACTGAAAAACTACACCTTTTACTTCTCTTCTTCTACTAACTAAAGGCACAAGCAAAAGTCGTGTACCAAACAGGCCCTAAACTCGACAAAAATACGCTTTTCCAAAAGTACAAGACAGGTGTACATCAAAGTAGTTAACAACATTCACTCAAAAAGGATTAACAAAATAAACTGCTTAAAACTTATAGAAACATTCTACCTTTATTTCATTCACCGCAAATTTCCTTGATGATGGTGAGAACCTATTGACATATATGACCTGAGAACATAAAACGATGGAAGGCCATGAAATTTGCAAAGGGGAGTCCGTGGAAAAAGGCAAACAAACAAACAAACAAACTTGTACCATAAATTGATTTATTAACCATATGAAGCCTGGAAGGAGGCAGGGTGTATGAGAAAGCTAACAGCTTGAAGGCATGAAATGAACTTACTTGCATAGCTCTGATAATAGTTCCAACAAAAGGTAAGGAATCATGGGACTCTGATGCCACTATGGTAGGAAACAATTCATAGAAATAGAAAATAGGTTCAATGTATGAAACATGGTTAGATACAACTATGGGAGCAGTTTCCCTAGGAGCAGGTTTCCCCTTCCGGCTAATCCAATGGTAGCTGCAATGAAGCACAAGAAAAAAAATTCAAGGAAAAAAAAAGGAAAGAGACGGAATCATTGAACCATGCAAAATGATCAATCTTAAACTGAACTTTTGTAGTTGTAAGTTTTTTTTCTTTAAAGAAAGATAGAAGATGCTTGGAAAGACAGCTTCCTCACATACAAGTGGTAGGCTCTATAAGTTGTTATTCATGCATGCCGATGATCCTAACAAAAGTAGCAAGCTTTGTTGACTTTACACTTCAGGAACAAATAAATATTAGTTCCATTAATTTTGTACGGTTAACTCAAACACTAAATAAAATACTTCATAAAATCAGCATACCCAAATGCCCAATAACACTTCAAATGATCTTGCATTCCCCATCACGCACCTAAAAGTTTATTCCCCCATCACAAATCCAAAGAAACCATTTCATTGGATTTAAGACCCTGTTACTTCGACAATAACTGATAAACTTTGCTCCTCCCATTGACAAAATACACAACGGAATGATGTCTCATAAACCATCAACCCAAACAAACCTAGTGATATACGAACCACAATCTCCCTCCACAAAATATAGAGAAAATATAATAATAATAATAGTAATAGGGAACAAAAAGCCACCAAGCACCTTACTTTTTTCATTACACCAAATTTTCATTCCATTATGCTTCATCACAACATTTGAATATCAGAACCCATTTATGTTCTTCATCTAAACAAACCATAAAGTAATTTACACATATTAAAGGTCAAAATTGCAATCAATTTTCTCAATTAACCTAAAGCTATAAGGTCATAAGCTTCCTTCTCAACACAAACTAAGAAAATTCTACACAAACTCAAAGGAATCCTCTGTCCACTAGTACAATTACAAATTCAAAACCCCATCTCCAGACCCCGACCAACCCGTTGAACACATAGTTAGCACGCGGATTGACCTAATTTTACTTACATTAGGGGAGGGAGGTTTTGGAAATTAGCTCAGAGCGAAACGCAGAGGATTCTCTTTAAACATCTTCATAATCGCAGTAAATTCTAAAACCTTGGGTGTATTATTAATGTTGCGCGTGTTTAATTGTTTTTTTTTTTTCTTTCATCTTATCGCTTTCGCCAGTAAAGAACTATAGCTAACGTTTTAATCCGTAACACAACAAAACACGACTAAAAACCAAATTCGCATTCATAATTCCAGAATTCAGAAAGGCCAAACGAAAATTGAATTCGAAAAACTCACCCGAAAGAGAAGAGGATACACCGGGCACAAAACCTAGTGATCCACATGAGCCTACACCTCCACTGAGGCATCGGATTCTGCTTGTCCTTCCAACCCTCGAGAGCCAATTTGGTGGCCAGATACCCAACGGCGAGGCAAATCCCGAAGAGCACAAGCCTAAGAGCCGCGATGGGTAAGCAAATCAATATCTTCACCCACTCGTAGGCGCCGCCGATCGACACCGTGTGGTTGCGGAAGGGGTTTACCGTCGATTGGCGCGGCACGTCGAACCAGTCCGATCCGAGGAACACGTAAGGGTTCCGAGAAGAATCTGAGTGGGCATCGCCGTCGTCTTCGTTGTTGGAGTGACAATCGATTCCGTTGCCAGAAGGTCCGACGTCGTCGTCTTCCCTGACGTCGACGATGAAGTGAGGGTGATCGGACGGCTGAGACGAGAGGAACGGCGTGGCGAGATCGTGGTCCGACATTGGAGCAGAGGAATAGATTAAGCGGAAATGGGAAAGTATAGAGAGAGAGATTTGAGGAAGTTGTTAAATTGGAATCTGTGGATTTAGGATGGGATTTTGTGCGATTTGCGTCCGTCTATCTGCGTGCAATTTTTTGTGGTGGGAATATTTACTGTTTGGATGGAGGGAAAATCTTTCTTTTTTAGATAGCCACGTGCTTTTTCTTTCTAAAGTTATTTTTTATTGTTTAATTTTCAAAGCAATTTTTTTTTTAAACATTTTGGCATCCAAATACAAATAATGCTGCCTCATAAAAAATAAAAATGCCTACAAACCGAAAAAGAAAGTATTGCTTGTGCTATTGGCAACTAAGGCTGTACCGACAAACCAAAAAACGGAAACTGGTCGAAACTGACTGAAAAATCGCTTGACAAAAACCGAAAAATTCAATTTCGTACAAACCCGAACAGTCCATTACTAGACGGTTTGGTTTCGGTCTTAAAATTTCAGTTCGGTTTAGAACCGAACCGAACCGAAAAGAATATTTACACATAATTTAATAGGTGTAAAACCGAAAAACCAAAAAACCGAATATTTAAACAAAACCGAAACTGACCGAAATGTAGATTTGGTCTATATGTCTCACTATGCTTATGCTTTTCTCAAAGGGTTTTTAGGTATTTTTCCTTTATACTTTGAAGTAAAGTTTGTTGGTCTTATGAAAATTGAAACAATTAAAAAAACTCAAATAAATATTTATCATTCTTTAAAATTTTTAATGATTTCAACATAAGTGCCATGACAAATTGTAAATGTCAATCGCCCTTATAGTATTCTTTTTAGCTTCATTTCAAAAAGAACCTAAACAATACATGATACATTTTTAGCAAATTTTTAACCAAAAAAATAAAATAAAATGTGGTAAACTGATAGTACATTTTTTATACCCCATTAGATTATTACCATCTATTAAAAACCGAACCGAACCGACCAAATACTCTTGGTATGCGGTGCGGTTTCGATTTACCAACTTCAAAAACCGACATTACGGTTCGGTAACCGAACCGTCCAAAACCGACGGTTTTCAACCGAATAACACCCCTATTGGCAACCGTACTAAATTGCTTCTCAAAACTTTGATGCCAAGTTCTTTAAAAACAATTGACTTTTTTAGCTAAGTCCGTTTGGTTCATAGATTTGAGTAAAAAATTTAAATAAAGATTTAATTTTTGTGAGAGAAAATACTGTAGCAAAATGATTCGAACCATGAACCAAACGAACTCTGAATTCCTTTCAAAAACTTATTGGCCTCGTTTATTTATGTTTTTAAAATTTTTTAAAATATTTTTGTATGTTTTTTAAAGCAAAAATTTTAAAAACACTTTCAGCACAACTCTCAAAAAATTCTCATTTTTTAAAACAAAAACATTTTAACATATTTTAAAAATAATACCAAACGACCCCATTATATTTTTTTATTGTTTGTCAACGCCATGGTTCTATAATAGAGATCATAAAGTGTGCGAATCAGTATTAACGTAGTGTTTAGCAAACTCATCAGTTTATCAGTTTGAATTCAAATAATATAAATAATATTGTGTAAAGTTCTTATATGTTATAATATTTTCGGTTCTAACTCCCATTTCAATTCACTTTCAAAATTTCCGATTATATTGCATTTTTCTTTCTTAATGAAAAATTTAAAGTTATATTTTTCTTTCTCAATAATATTATATTTAGCAGTCAATTTTTTTAAGAAAAACGTACTCCTATTATAGTCAACTTTTCTTTTCTACCGCTGGCTTATTTAATTGTTTTTTTTAACGGAATTTACACAAAAGATGGTCATGCTTTTTCCACTTTCAACTACGTGTCTTTTGACATTTGGGCCCTTTGAACAAAATCTTGGGTTTTGCATGTCCACTTTATTTAATTGAAAAATTCCCTAACAGGATTGATAAGGAAAACAAACAAACTGGTAACTATATCAAGGTTTCGTTTGGTAATTAAATTTAAATTAATGATTTAATTTAAGTTATAATTAAGATTTAAATTAGTGATTTGAATTGTTATTTAAATTTATATTTACGTATGCATTTGAGTTTTAATTTGAATATAAAATAAAATTTAAATTTATGTTTGGAAAAGCAATGAAAATATTTTTTAATTTATTAATAAATCTAATAAAATCTTAATGTCAATTATCCTGAAAAATATATAATATTGATCTTAATTTATTTATTTCTTTACTAGGAACGCAATGAAAAAAAATTCATCTCAATCGGATATCAAATAAAAAAGTTATAATTTTTTTCTTCAAACATAAGAGAGAGAATTTTAGCTTTTACTGTAGCAAAGATATCTAAGTATCAAAAATTTAAAGAAGGTCAGAACTTTAAAAACTTAAATTTAAAATACTCATTTGATTTAGATTTTGGGAGAAAACAAACACATATTCAAAGAATTCTTGATACTTGAATCAAAATTTCAATCCAAAGAGTTCTTAAAATTCTCCAAACAAATAGCCACTAAGAGGACATGCAATAAGATTGATGTAATTTGGTGAGTCTAATTGTGTCTTACGAGTAAGATTGATAAGGAAAACAAACAAACTGTTAAACTACATTCACTAATGTTTTTTTGAGTCCGATAAGAATTTTTTAGGATAGAATTCTTCTAATTATAAAAAGAAAAAAATCTCAAATTCTTCATAATGAATCCAGTAATATTTTATGTTTAAACAAATTAAAGCTTTCTCAATATAGTTCATCATTTGATAATTTTTCATTGCATTTCAACAAGTTATTAACTTGTTCTTTTTTTATTTTTTGTTTTTTGACGAGCTTCACAAAATTGGGTATTTTACTCCTTGTCTTTTTTTTTTTTTTAATTAGAGTAAATACTATTTAGGTTGATGGTATTCGAATATTTTATTCTTTAAAAAGCTTTAAATAATTAACACATAAAACTGATACAAATGAATTATTAATTTCAAAAGCAATACACAGGGTTGGCAAATTGGGCCGGTAGGTCAAGTTAGTGCTAGATTGGGGTCAATTTTTATAAAAATTGGGTCGACACTAACCCAACCTATGACACGAACAGGTTAAGAATTCTCAACCCTAACACGACCTGTTTTAGTACGGATTAACACAAACACGACCGTGCCAACCCGTTTATTATGCCCAATGTCAAAAAACAATGACCCGTGACCCGTATTTAGCCCGCAACCTGATTGTAACCCGCAACCCGCCCTGGACTTGCATTCAAATATATGACTTTGTCTAGATTTCTGTTAAAGCTGGTTTCCATTTTGTGTGTAAATGGACTTCCTGACATCACAAATATATGACTTTGTATATATTTCTATTGATCTTTTAAGGTTTTATATTATATCTTATATAATATTAATAATAGGTAAATTGTTTTATAATTAATTAATTAAACACGGGTCACTAACGGGTCATTTTAGTGTTAGATGGGTTGACCCAAATACGACCTGTTTTTTGACCGATCAGTTTCGGGTGGACACTAAAATGACCTATGGTAAAATTTTCTGACACTAACCCGCAAAAAATCGTGTCGTGTTCATGTCATTGTATCATGTTACAATTTGTATTGCCGGTCCTAGCAGTATTCAACCTAATGAACGCGTCTTTTCTTTCTTTCACTTTTTTTTTTAACTTGAAAATGCTTAATCTCTACATTTTTAAAACACGACGATCATCCTTTTTCTAACAATAAAAAGTCAAGCCCTCATACTCCTCTTCTTCCTTTTGTCTCCTCTTTGTTCTCTCTTCCACCAGCCTCGTCAACAAGCCACTACACCGCAAAGCTTCCATAAGCCAATCAGCATGACATCGTCCTTAAGGCGATCGAGATCACGATAACGACAAGCATCTAGTAGAGCTAGTAGGGTCGTTCACTAGCTTTGTCGCAAAAAATGAGAGGTCACCGTCATGGGGACTTGTCCATCAATATATGGAGCAAAGCAAGGCGTTCTTGTGCTCTGCTTCATTGATTGGAGTGGCGAACACACGATCTCTTCATCCTCAAATCAAAGGCTAGGAAGATTGAGTTGGCAACCTTGATCGATGCAGGCTTAAGAGATAGATGTCAAAGCTTATGATCTTCATCACCATTAGATTCGATGAGTCTATGGCCCTAAGATCGCATGATCAAATCTTGCCTGCATAAGGGCAATAGAGATTTATGAATATTGATCCTCTTCATCGTCCATTCTCTAACGCACAAGATCTCGTCATCGATTAGCCACTCCTCCGTTCGCAGCGTGTCCACCAGTTCCTCGATGTCACCACTGCCACTGATTTGAGTCGTTTGAGTGGTTTCATGAATGTTTATTTGTATTTTTTAGAAGTTTCTTGGTTTAGTATATCACTAAGACATTAAAGTTCATCATTAATAATACTCTTTGTTTAGTTTATCAATGACTGATTTTAGAATATCACTGATAAACTAGAATTCATTACTGATAAAATATATTTGATTTACTCTTTTAGAGTATAAATTTGAGTTTATCAGTAATAAATTAGGGTAGATTGAATAATGATTCTTGCAAAGAAATGGTATCCATTTAATTTACATCTATTGTAGAATTAATATTTAGAAATAGGGTCTTGTCTGGAAAGGTCCAAATTAAAGGCTCAATTTTGAGTCCAAGTGAACCCTGGTCCAAGTTGTATATATCGAGCCAAATGAGACCAATTGTATTAATAGCCACCCAACACTCAATGTACTCGCTCCAGGTGATTAAGACCTCTAATCCACTCAACTATGCATTTGTTATAGTCAATGTGCTTAATTTGTCTAGAAGATTGGTCAAATTGGAGCTGAAAACTACTGAAGAAGTTACCATCCACGAAATTGGCAGTTACACAAGTTGAATTGGATTGAAATGCTAGACCAATTATCTTGTGACATGTGTCTCACTTTTCTTTCAACCTCTTTTGTCGACTATCTTTTGTGTAGGAACAAATGTATGTTTGTCCATATAATGCCTCTCCTAAACTAAAAGTTATAAATTCCGTCAACTCGAGAAAAACGTTAACTCATAACATCAATCATTGAAAACTTGATAGAAACAACATTTCACAACTGAAATCATAACTTTTATTGCAACTCATATAATATCAATATACAATATACTAGAAATCACTAATTTTGGATCTCAATAATAACTACACTGATCATAGGACCTTAGACCATTCTTGCTCAATCAACTGAAATCTCTACTAGAACGCTATCTGCAATGTGAGAACTATATGAGCTAATGCTCAATAAGTAAACCATATAAATCCACATTGAAAATATTTCTCTTTTACTCTTAATTTTAGGGCCCTCCTCTATGATGCTACTCTCATGTTATAAGAACCTTTATTACTTCATATTCATTGGCTCCCTCTATTTGAACTCTTTTCTTCAAGGGATTTGGCCCTTATAAGATCCTTTTTTTGGTTCATAACAAGTACAAGAGTTCTCACCACTGTAAAATATTTTTCATAAAACATGTCAAAACACGTACATATCAAAATCATAATTATAATTATAATCATCGTAACATAAATTGAAAACATGCTTAAACATATTACTGTTCAAATGATACAGTGGAAGGTGTACTTACATCAAGTTACTTAACACGCAACAACTACTGTCTCTTTTTCTCTCTTTGTTTTTTTTTCCCTCACGGTTTGTCAATTGTGATATATGGCCGAGCTGGTACATGAAATAAAATTCGTCTCTTATATAGATAAAGTAAAGATTTGGTGGCAAACTAATTAGCTATCTACTAGCTATTTTTGATACGTGGTTGACTCAAAATATTGCATGAATATAACAATGCCACTCTTAACTTAAACGTAAGCCAAGAGAGGAAGGCTAATATGTTGGACATGTATGCCTTAAGGAGTAAAAATATAATATGTTTTTGGAGACATTTTTAGTAATAAAGAATTTATTTATTTGTTATTTATATACAAAATTTTTGTCCTCTTTACATTCATATTTGTTGAATGTATGATAAGCAAACAAAAGTCTGAGACTATCGGTCTAAACCTTTAAGAATTGGGCATATGATGGATAGATTATGTGGAAGATACGATTCTTAAGGTGACGATCTAAATTATAGGATTTGCAATCGAGGAAATAAAGTTAGGCACTTTATTCATGTAAAGATTGTTATGTTGTCTATATCCGTATTGAGAGATGGTTTGTCTTAGCCATTGGAGGAGGACTTCATGAATAGAAACATTGACGCATTGTCATAGGTGACGATGTGTTGAATTGGGACATAAAGTGAATTGATTTAGATTAATAATTCTATCTCGATAAATTGATTCACTTTTGACAATCATATGTATTGTATCTTAATCTTGAGATGAATAATGGGCTCATTGTCTTGAGTTGTGTCTTTTGATGTACCAAAAGGTGACATCTACATTTTAATAGTGGTGTGCATGCCGGTATATTGGAAGCATGACTTTTGATAACATAGACCTGTTATTCATAAATATAAAATCCACAACTTCTCTTCAAGAGTAGTTGATATCCTCTTATTTGTGTTATCCTGCAATTGGAAAACTGAAGCACTCAACCATTTGAATTTAAAGGTGTAACCAAATGGTATACCATCTTTGGATGGTAAGTTTTTCGATAGTGGGATAATGGAACATAAGATAAACATAATCGAGAAGGTAAGACAGAACTTGTCCTTAAGCCGATTATGATTAATCCTATCTGGATACGACATATTATGATATGTCATGGAAACTTAGCTATATGGGCTTCATTATTCTATATAGTTTGAGAGTGTAGCTCCAAGCTTTGGAGTTGATAATTGTGAAATGTATATATGGGATATTGGGTTTCATAATCATTGGGAGCTTGAACTATATAGGTCTATTTGGTCCCCTTTGCTAGCTCATAAAATCCTGTAACGATACGACGTGCTTTTCCAATAATTGGTGACTTATGTTGTAACACCCACCAAATTTTTGTGTAACAGATGCATAACGATGTTAAGTAATTTCTTTGTTGATATGTGTTATGATATAATGATACTAACTATTTTATTTTAAGTGTTATGATAGGTAACGGTCACGTGGAGTCGATATGCTCAAGTGTTTATGTCATTTACTTTGTGTGTTTAATAATGATTTTGTAATAATTTAATGCTTTGATGAATTTAGTGTGTTAAGGCAGATCGGCAGGCCAAACCTTCAAGTTCAGTAGGTCGAATTGTCCCTCACGGAATGGTAGGCCGATGAAATTTCATCGGCAGGTCGGACCTCATGCATTCAATAGGCCGAACTATGCGGTCGGTAGGCTGAAGACGGCTGACGAGCAATCAGCAAAAATTTTTCAAAATTTGTGGCAAAGATGATTATTGTGATTGGATATGATTGGATGTTTTATTCTAATTGATTAGCTTATATTTGGCCTTTTTCTTTAATTTTGGTAATAGAATATTTGACTTTTGATGATTGATGAGGATTTTCTTACTTTTGAAATTTGAAATATGGTAAGTAAGAATGATTTGTTGACTTTCCCTAAAATCCCCTCAATTTCACAAGATTATGCACTCTAATTTTGGGATAATTTGTTGCCAATTCAGGACTTAATCCTCCCCACATATCACTCATGAGTAATTTTTCTCTATCATTATTCACACACACTCTCTCTCTCTCTCAAAATTCTCTCAGACATTTTTTTCTTTTTGTCTTGTTCACATTTTTCTCCTTCTTCTCTCCCTGATTTCTCCTACTGTTATTTGAATAAAATATTGCAATTTTGTTGGCTTAAATTCGAAGGAAGCTTGAGAAGAATTGTTTTAAGGTAAGAACTCACTTTTCAGTATTTCTGAAATATATTTCTTCTTCTTAATCCAACTACCATAACTTTGTCTAGGAATTTTCTTTTGCTCTGAAATTTTAATATGATGTTCATATATGAGTTATGTGATGGTTCTCGAAATTTCACTTCAATTGGATTTTTCTATGTTAAGTTATGAATTTTCTTCTTTTTGCCACTCATAGAAAAATATTGTTGATTGGTTGTGTTACACAAAAATATGGGTTTTGTTCATTACGCAAATGAATGCTATTTTTCACGAAATTTGGTAAATATGTTCATGTATATGTTAATTTATGAATTGGAAAGTCTCATGATAATATGATGAATATTTCATGTGTTACGAAATTTTTATTGAAGCTAGGGTTTTAGACTGTTTTATCAGTAAATTGTTGGACTTCTTGTTTTGTGAAGTTTTTGTATGACTTAATGAATTTATTTGGTAATGAAACTTTTTGTGCTACTGTAATTATATGTTAATATGTTGTCATATGAATTTTGGAGCCTAAATAATTTTATTTTAATAGTTTGAAAATAATGATGATATGTAACTCACTACCTATTACATTGGAAGTTGTTTTGTTCTTGTTGTCCCATGCACGTTTTTGGACTATTTAGAATATATTTAAAAGTAATTTTTGGCTATATTGTAATTTTAAGTGTCTATTATATGTACCATTTTTATGGAATTATTTTGGGATGTAAATAATCTATTATGTAAATGTTAGTAGGGACTGCTCATTGTGTTATTATTGCTGGTAGATTTGGTATTGTATGATATGTGATTTATTTAAATTGCTAAATAAAATTTTTATGACTAATGAAAAATCATGATGTTATGTTTATATGTCAACATTGTCCCTGCCAAGTTTGGTAGTCAAATTGTATATAAATTTTAAGTTAATGAGCTATGATCTTGTAAGGGTCAGATTACATTTGTGTTGATAATGTTTTATCGTTAATGAAACATATTATGAATTAATGTTTTTGAGAGATGAATGTATGTGGGATGTATTATGGAAATTGGAGATATGTTATGTGGTGTTGAATGAGTTCATGATCACATGAAAATAAATGTTAATTGTGATTTTAAATGAATGTATGACATGAACACACTAAGGAGCGAGCACATCAAGACCGCGGTGACGTCATCTACAAATTAAGGTTAAGTAAGCTATACAAGTAAGTACATTCTCACCTGTAACATGATGTGGTTGTGAAAGTTTGAAATTATGTTCATGATGATAATTATGATGATTCTATGATTATTTTCATTTTATGATACTTATGAAAAATTTGATGTTCAAAAGTTATGCATGTTTGTTGTTGACGTATTTCAAAGTATAAAAGTAAATATATATATATATATATATGTATCACTTAAATAAGTGTTACATACCTATGTTTATGTTATGTTATGATGTTATGTTTGGTTTAGGATTAACTACCCTTCTCCTCTCATGACGACGCGCCTACAATGATGTTTATGATGCAACACTTGGGCCCCTAAGATAAAATGAACAAAGTTTTAATATAGATAATGAAATGAAACATATGTTCCTTATGAAATTGTGCATAGCGCACTTTTATGACAATGCATATGATGATGATGTTCATAGTGTTTTTAAGTTGTAAGATATAAAATGTACTTACTAAGCTTAACCTTATTTTAGTTTTATATCATGTTACAGATAAGGGTAAGAAGATAATGGATTAGGTGGAGGGCAAGGGAAGGCGTGTGAGCTATGCAAGATGGATTGAAAACGAAAGACGCCAAGAAAGAAGTTTTTAAAACTTATGAACTATATTTTATATTTTTTTTATTTCTTTTTTGAGTATATTGTTTTCACACCTTGAAGTATTAGAACTTGTTTAGAAATTAATTATTATTTTTTATTTTTGACAGTCGGTCGGCCTGTCGACCATTACTAGTCGGACTGTCGATGAAATAATGGGTCTGTCGATTGCCCAGTATCTACCTACCGATTTTATTGATTTTGAAACCTTGTTTTGCAAAGCCTCAGGCGACCTGCCGATGGTTGAACATTGGTCTGCCGATCAAGTTTGGCCTGCTGAACTGTGTATGTAAATTTTTAAAGATGTTTTAAAAGTTTATTCAATTTACAATAGTATTGGCAAACTATTTAAAGGATGTTTATGACCAAGTAACTTATTATAATAGATTAAGTTATTAAATATAAATTTAAAAATATATATATATATATATATGCATGGATTCTTGGGAATGTTTTCCAAATTAAGTTTCAATCATATAATTTATCTTCAACTTAAAAGTATTAAGGAATGAATGTAACGATATCTGTGGCATCTGTAAAAGGGGCGTTACATATGTTAAATTTATTAGATTGGTTGAAATTCGGAAGAATAATATAATTCATGTCTGTTTATCAGTTGAATTAATGTTGTGATAAAATTAATTCAAGATAAACTTGTTGAATTATTAGGATCGGATAATTCTTGTCTGTTTATCAGTTGATTTAATCTTAAATAAATTAAATCGAGATAAACTTGTAGAATTATCAGGAATTCATTTATTTTCCTAGAGATTATCTAGATAAAGTTGTTTTAATTAGATAACTTCTCTATTGGGTTATTTGAATTAAAACTGAGACTTTATCTTATAGAATATCGAGTGAAAAATAAAAGATTCGCTAAGATTTTTATCGGCAATTCGGTATGCCGATCCTCAGGTTCGGCCTGCCGATGGGGCAAGTTTGGCATGCCAGTTAGACAGATCGGCATGCCGATGGCGCGATAAAAATATTATGCATTTTTACGCTATTTTCATCAGATATTGATCCGAATTTGATTCTGATTTGAATTCTAAGGCATTATCTGATAAGGATTGACTCCTAGATCCAACCTCTATAAAAAGAGAGTGAGTCTCACTATTATTTAGATCAGTTGAAAGATTAAGAGTGAAACTCTGCTGGTGAAATTCTAAAACTCCTTGAGAGCTCTTGTTCACAAATAATGAACACTAGCTTTGGTTTCTCTTAATTGGTTGGAAGAAGAGTCACCTGGTGGAAGAGCTGTACATGTTAACCCATACTCACTCCGATCGTGGATAGAGAATAACAAAGAAGACTAGTTGGTTGAGGCTCTTTTGGAATGTTACTTGTCTTCATGAATTATGGGAGTTTATCGGCATTCAGAGGTTAGCTGGTTAATTTATGTATATAGTATGTGAAACTTGTGTTTTAGAAAATACTTTAATATAAAATTTTAAAAATTTCGCTGCATACTATTTTTCTAACAGAAGGTAGAACGAAGGTTGGTGGCCATGGTTTAAAGCATTATCAACGTATCTAATGCTTAGCAGCTGAAATACTTCAATGGTTTGATTTACATGTTAGCAGGATTTTTGTTGTGGTGGTGGTACGGTCTTCTAATGGCAATGATGGTGGCGTATAGGGCTTATGTGCTCCTATTTAGGTGACGATTCCACTACAACATGTATCTTTATTGCTCTTTTTTGGTGGCTCTTTCATTGATATTCACATCGCCGAAGTTTTATTAACAGTGCTTCGGATTTTTCATTTATTTTTATACGGTGATTAGTAATAATGATTTTTTCACCTTGATTTAGTAGTATGTTTGTCATGTTTTCTGGTATTTGATTGTCTTTTTGGTTTGATAGTTTTTGTTTTTTGGTGGTGTTTTCTTTGGGATTGGTGCTACTGGTTTCTTGATTTTGATGGATCAAATTTTTCTATTAATTTTAGGGATTTTGTTGAAATAGACATGTGTGTGCTTGATTATTTAAGTTTCTGTTTTTGGAATTCAGTATATTGGCTATTATATAGTAAATAATTAAAGTTAACTTACAGAACCGATTGATTATCGCAATTGTGTTTTATATGGATTAGTATTGGTGTTTCTATATCTTAATTTGAAATATTTTCAAAGAAAAAACAAAGCGAGATTGAGCCAATCTTCACTAATTAAAACCCAATCAAATATCCTTTGTTTCCCTGTTTTGGTTAAAGATATGTACATAAAAGATTACAAATTTCATTGAAGAATATGCTACATACAAGTGGACTCTTTCTTATAACGAGCACTCACAATATAGAAATTTATGCCTTAAAGTAAGGCCCTCCCCTTGTTTCATGAGATTAAAGAGGGGTATAGAATGTATATTATGATTTTTTTTTAATAAACCATTAATGTTGTTCACCAATAAAAACTAAAAAGTATGCCATGAAATTTTTACCTTGATACTTTGAGACTAAACCTTCTTGCATATATTAGTTGTGACTATATTTGGCATTGGCGTATGGAAACCCATTAAACATATTAAGTGTACATATGTGTATATATGTAAAGCATTGCTTAAGAGCAAATCAAAGTCATCTCCAATGTTTTATTTTTTATTTTCTTTAAAAATGTTGCCAAGGTATTATAATAAAAGAAATGCTAAAGAATGTTCATGTTTTATTTAACAAAAAATGTAACTATAATGTTTTTGGTGTATTAGTCTGCTTTTATTATCTTGTACTCCAAAAGAAAAAGGTTCATACTTTCCAAAAAAAAAAAACAGAAGGTATAGTTCTAAAACAATTGAGAAATGACAAGTCATAATTATCGTGTGAAAAAAGTAATAGCTGACATTAAATGTTGGAATTGACATTAAATATAGTATTTTGAATTTAACATTAGTAACATATTACATTAGAGAATAAACAATGACTTTTTTTTTAACTCACAAATATCAAGATTTGAGAGTGGCATAAAAATTGGACATTGGATCTAAAATATTTATTCTTACTTGGAAATATTACAATGCAATTATTTAATTATACAAATATATATATACACAACCAAACAAATGGGATTTATTTTTTATTAAATATCTAAAAATATCCCATATGTCTTGTCTAAATATCATTTCCGTCCCTCTTATTTATGTAAATTTTCAAAACATCCCTTGTTTTTATAAAGAAATTCTCAAAATACCCTTTGAAATAATTAAATATTTAAAAATACCACAACTAGTTTAATACCACGACTACCTTCCCAATATATATCAAATGTTGTCTCAACTATTACTTAACTAAAAACTTGAATAAAAAAATTTAAAATATTCAAATAAATGTTTAATACCATGACTACTTCCCAATATATATCAATTTCATATGTTGTCTTAACTATTACTTATAGATTTTATTTTGATGTTGTAGCTTATGAATGTTTTAAATTGTAATTAATAAAGGTGGGAAACGATAATCTTGTCATTTTTTAAAAAAAAAAATTGCTTCAACAGGCATTATGAGTTAGATTTGATAAACACAAAAGATGTTTTTGGTATTTTATAATAAGAAAGACAACAATGGTACTCAGAGAGAACACATGGGGTTCTTAAATATTATTTCGATAAAAAATACCCAAAATACCTCTTTGTTTTTCCTGATTATAAATTTTGTTCCTCTTGTTATTGTTGGATTATTGGCCAGAAAACATGTAAAACACAGCAGAATAGAGTTTAAAATTTTTTTATAAACTTTCAAGATCATTTTTATGATGCTACATACATATAATTTTATAAACACTTACGAGTTTGGTAATAGCTCTGAATGATCAAACATTCAAAAACCTTCAAATCTTCCTTACTATCCTCCTTCTTCTAGATCAACTGGTATGTGGGCACCGTGAGATTCTTGGATTATCTCTACAATATCTCCTTCCAACCTTTCTACTCGGTACAGGTTCTTTACACTTTAAGGGGGAGAGCTAAAGAACCACTAAATGGAAGTAAAAAAAAAGTCTGCAGAAAATAGATATGCGAAGGCCTATTCACAGACACATTGACTAGGTGGTTAGAATGAAATCTCCAGAGAGATTTTCTTAGAGAGAATCATGCCTACCTCTATGGTGGTTGGGCGTGATATTTGTCATCTCTTCAATAAGAGAATGACACATGTCCTAACTACCTGATTCAGAGTGATCCTGTATCCATCTAGAATCTGTCCGAGATCTGATCTTAGTTCAAACTGAGATATTATTTATTTTAAATTTTAAAATAAATATCTTCCATAATTTTTTAAATTATTTAAATTATCTCATAATACAAATAATTATTTGCAGAATCTATTTCAACTTTTTGAAAAAGATATTTTTATACACTAGGATAACAAAAAGATTACATGAAGATCATGTAAGATATTTGTCTCCTAGATCATGGATGTGGCACCACCTAGACTTCCAAACTTCCAGTATGTGGCACCATACACAGTCTTAGTAGATTGTTGTGTGAAATTACAATTCTGCCCCTACAGACAAATAATTCAAAAAAATTTCCATTGATCTATCCAAAAGCATGTTATGGAGTTAGCAAGAGGATCCCATGGACATATATAATTTAAGCTCCAATAATTATTTATAATTTAATCATCTCATAATTACATTAATATTAATTATTAACTGTGGCTTGCGCCACTATCAAGAATTGAAGTTATACTCTTAAATTATATACAGAATTATAAGGAACATTAAATGTAAATGTTGATGATAATGTTGTCCATTGATGTAATTATTTGCCATATGATAATACTCTTCACAATAATATTCATAATTAGAGTTAGGCTTATAGTTTTCCATGTAACCTCTCTAAATACTTCTTTGTCCATGAATTCCGTTAATTCTCTAATAGATGACTTTTTTATGAACAATAAATGAGGATTTGGGTAATATTTGATATCCCATATCAAATAGCTAGATCTCTATATTCAAGTTCCCAAATTAATGCTCATTGGAATATTATCTTAATATCGTATCTTGTAGCAGTTTTAGATTCCATATCTGTGAGTGATGTTCCTAACTACCTATATTAGTATGTCTCCAATATACCGAGATATTGATCATGGATGCTGCAGATCTTATTTATTGTTAACGTGTATGCCTTAAGGAGTAAAAATGTAATATGTTTTGGAGACATTTTATCAATAAAGAATTCATTCATTCTTTATATACCAATACTTGTCCTCTTTACATTCATATTTGTTGAATGTATGTTAAGCAAACAATAGTCTGAGACTGTCGATATAAACTTTTAAGAATTGAGCATATGATGTACAGATTATGCAGAAGACACGATTCTTAAGATGACGATCTAAATCATAAGATCCGTAATTGAGAGAACAAAGTTGGGCGCTTTATTCATGTAAATATTGTTATATTGTCCATATCCCTATTGGGAGATGGTTTGTCTTGGCCATTGGAGGTGGACTCTGTGAATAGAAACATTGGCACATTGTCATAGGTGACGATGTGTTGGATCAGGACATAAAGTGAATTGATTTGGATTAATAATTCTATCTCGGCAAATCGATTCAATTTAGACAATCATTTGTATTATATCTTAATCCCGATATATATAGTGGACCCGTTGTCTTGACTTGTATTTTTGGATATACCAAAGGTGACACCCACATTTTAATAGTGGTATGCAAGTCAGTACGTTGGAGATATGACTCTTGATAGCATAGACCTGTTATTTATAGATATAGAATCCATAGCTCCTCTTTAGGAGTAATGATATCCTCTTATATGCGTTATCTTATAATTGAAAAACTGGAACGCTTAACCATTTGAATACATAGGTGTAATCAAATGGTATACTGTCTTTAGATGGTGAGTTTTCTGATGGTGAGATAATAGAACGTAAGATATAAATAATCAGAAAGGTAAGACAGAACTTGTCCTTAAATCGATTATAGATAATACTATAGGGATACGATACATTATGATATGTTATGAAGACTTAGCCATACGGGCTTTGTAATTCTATATAGTTCGAGAGCGCAACTCCAAGCTTTTAGTGAAGTGGCGTTGGAGTTGATAATTATGAAATGTGTATCTGGGATATTAGGTTTCATAAGTATTGGGAGCTTGAACTATATAGGTCTATTTGGTCCCCTTTGCTAGCTCGCAAAATCCTGTAACAACACAACATACTTTTCCAATAATTGGTGACTTATGTCAGATTTATTAGATTGGTTGAAATTTGGTAAAATAAGATAATTCATGTCTGTTTATCGGTTGAATTAATTTTGTGATAAAATTAATTCAAGATAAACTTGTCGGTTTATCAAAAATGGATAATTCATGTCTATTTATCGGTTGGATTAATTTTAAATTGATTCAAGATAAACTTGTTGAATTATCAGGAATTCATTTATTTTCCTAGAGATTATCTAGATAAAGTTGTTTTAATTAGATAACTTCTCTATTGGTTTATTTGAATTAAAACTAAGACTTTATCTAATAGAATCTCGGGTGGAGAATAAAAAATTCGCTGAAATTTTTATCGCAGGTTTGGCATGCCCATCCTTAGATTCAGCCTGTAGATGGGGTACGTTCGGCATACCGGATAGACAAATCAGCATGCCGACAGCACGATAAAAAGATCACGTGTTTTCACCTGAATTTTATTAGATATTGATCTGAATTTGATTTTGATTCGAATTTTTGAGGCCTTATCTAATAAGGACTGATTCCTAGGCCCAATCTCTATAAAAGGTGAGTGAGTCTCATTATTATTTAGATCAATAGAGAAATTAAGAGTGAAACTCTACTAGTGAGATTTTGAAAACTCCTTAAAAGCTCTTGCTCACAAATCATGAACATTAGCTTTGGATTCTCTCAATTGGTTGGAAGGAGAGTCGCCTAGTGGAACAGCTGTACGTGTAAGCCCACACTCACTCTGATCATGGATAGAGAATAATAAAGAAGATTAGTTGATTAAGGTTCTTTTAGAACGTTACTTCTCTTTACTTATTGAGGAAGCTTTCTGGCATTTACAAGGTTAATAAAATCTGGTTAATTTATGCATATAGCGTGTCAAACTTGTGTTTTAAAAAATACTCTAATATAAAAATTTTTAAAATTCTGCTACATACTATTTTTCCAACATAGATGTGAGTCCATTAATCACTTTAAGAATAAGGTAAGATCCATAAAAGATCCATAAAAGATTAAGGTAAGATTAAGGTAAGATCCATAAAAGATCAAAATAATAGAATTCTAATTTCTCCTTTCGAAATTACTCAAAAAATTAAACTCTATCTTGGATTACGTTTAATATGTTCTAAACATAATGACGTCTATATCTAGTATTCACCATTATTGTAATCTAGATAAGATTATTCCACCAAGTTGAGAATAAACGACATCACAATCTTAAGTAAGATGAAGTGTCTAGCTTTATCTACTAATTGTGTAAATCAATATTTATACTAAGCATACATAATCATTTCTTATATATTATGAACTTTGTATATACATAATTATCGACTTTGATAAGTATTGGAACTTTTATGATATTTGCATACATGTATATCAACATATATATCATGGAAAACATCAAAGAATATTATTTTTTAATAATACAACACTTTATTTCTTATAATGTCTAATTGGGATAAAATGACATGCTTTAGAAGCATCAATCCCAATAATTATACAAATGCAAAAAATACCTCTTGTTCCATAAAACTTACTCAAAATACCCTTTTAAAACAATTAATTTTTTTTAATTTTTCAAGATTCCTCTTCTCAATTTATATTAAATGTTATTTTAAGTATGAATTAACCAAAAAATAAATAAAAATAATTTAAGATGTGCAATTAAATATATCAATTAAGGAAATACTTCTATGATTTTTAGAGTTTTTTTAACTTGTAAGATTGATTTTTTTAGTGTTTTGGTTTAATAAGGCTTTAAATTGTATTTTGCAAAGGTTGGGTAGGGCAATCTTTGTTTTTTTTGTTTTTTTTTTTTCAAAAAGCTTAATTCCTTCAAGAGGTATTTTGAGTATGATTTAAAAAACATGAGTAATGTTTTGGGTAAGAGAGACAAAAAGTGTATTTAGGGAAAACAAGAGAGAATGCTTTGTGTATTTTCCCTTATACAGATCATAAAAAATGAAGGATCATCAAATTGAATTATGACATGGCCAGTGAACCACTGAATATGGTAAACTATGGTTACACTGTATGGCAATGATGAACTAAAACATAATAAATAAGGTGTTTGGAAGAAGGGCTCCACCTCTAAAATTTAAATCCTACACTGTAAAATGTGAGAGCCTTACATTATAGCATATTTTTACTTGGAAAAAAGAGCCAAATAGCGTATTTATGTTAAAACTTAGTAAGTAATATTTATAAGGTGCTAAGAGCCATTTACCAACAAGATCCAAGGGGCTAACACATTGGTAGGGGAACAAAACGTTCCCCTGCTTGCCACCACCCCCCTTTTTTGTGAAACACCAACTACACCACCTCCCTTCTTTTTCCCCCCTTTTTTGAATGTCCTCCTTTTTCTTTTTTCTTTCTTTTTTTAGCTTTTCATATTTTTTCCACTTTTTTCGTCCTTATTTTTTTGTCCTTTTCCTTTTTTTTAGTTTATACTATTTTCTCAGTTGTTTTTCTATTGTTTTTTCATTCATCACACCTTTGTGTTTTTTTGTTGCTTTTCCCTTAATATTTTACATATTTTTAAAGTTACTTCATTGATTTATTTAAAATGAGTATCATTAAAATATTTTAAAATTTGTTTACTATTGCATATTATTTTAGATTGTCGAAAATATTATTTTATTAAACTTGACTTCTCGATTCCGATTCTATTCTTTCTTATTTAAGCATTTTTTGCCTTTTTTGTTTTAGTTTTATGATATTTCTCCATTTACATATGTTCTTTTTCTCCAACGACACTCCTAACAATTATTTGTCTCATAAATGTTATTCCTTCTAATTTATTTATAAATATTGTCTCTTATGTATTACCGTACTCGAACATTTTTTAAGTAGTTTTCTCAGCTAGTATCTTCTCATAGTGCCTCTTAATTAATTTACTCTATGATTTTGTTGACTATATTCTCTTTAGATAAAAAAAAAAAAAAAATCCTCTATTTGTGTACACGAACTTTTTCTCCTACACACACAGTTAACCAAAACACATGTTTTGATTTAAACATGCATTTCAATCAATTTATATTTTTTTTTAAAACATGTTTTTAATGATCCTTATTATACTTTTTCCTCCTAAATCCTCTCTTATTAAAATAGTTTCTCTCAATTATATCATTTTTTAAACATTTTTAGCTTTGGCCTTGCCTAAATATTTTTGTCTTACAAACATCTCAAATACTTTTTTTGTATATAGCCCATAAATAATTTATTGGGTAATTGTTTTCCTTCATTTTTTCCCTTATGTACTAATTTTTTTTTCACTAAACTACACTATTATGAGAATAATAAATGGATAAAACTAAATTTTTGAATATTTCTACCTAAAAAGTGCAAAAAATACACACGCGAAGCGTGTGCTTATGACCAATAGTTTTAAAATATGTAGTAAATAGTAAATCATGAAGAATTGAGTAATATCTCACTAGAAATTGAGAACAAAAACCCCAAAATAACCCCACCTTTTTCTCCTCTATATTTATCACCTCCTCAGTGTCGATGGTCAGAAAATACAATATTAACCTTGTAATGCTGTATTATTATATAAATACAAAAATTCACCAATGATTTCACCCGCCTTTGCCAGACCAACAATAGCTAGGAAATATAGTATTAACATGTGGTGTATCACCTAAAATGATTCTTCAAAAGCAAACATTTGTATTATAGAAAAGTTGCCGTATCCATTGTAAAACATGTATGCCCTTGAGGAGTAAAAATATAATATGTTTTTAGAGACATTTTTATCAATAAAGAATTTATTTATTATTTACAAATAAGAGATGGTTTGTCTTAGCCATCGGAGGTGGACTCCACAATAAAAACATTGGTGCATTGTCATAGGTGACAATGTATTGGATCGGGACATAAAGTGTAATTGATTTGAATAATTTTATCTCAGCAAATCAATTCATTTTAAACAATCATATGTATTGTATCTTAATCCTAAGATGAATAGTGGGCCCATTGTCTTGACTTATGTCTTTTGATATACCAAAGGATGACATTTATATTTTATGTTGATACGTATGCCGATAAGTTGGAGACATGATTCTTGTTAGCTTAGACTTGTTATTCATAGATACAGAATCCATAGCTCCTTTTTAAGAGTCGATGATTTCCTCTTATATGTATTTACCTATAATTAGAAGACTGGAGCACTCAACTATTTAGATACAAAGGTGTAACCGAATGGTATATTGTCTTTGGATGATAAGTTTTTCGATGGTGAAATAATATAACGTAAAAGAAAAATAATCGAAAAGGTAAAACATAATTCATCCTTAAGTCAATTATGGATGACCTATAGGGATACGATACATTATGATATATCAAGGATACTTAGCTATTTGGACTTTATAATTTTATATAGTTTGAGAGTGCAGCTCTAAGCTTTTAATGGAGTAGCGTAAGAGTTGATAATTATGAAACATATATCTGGGACATTGGGTTTTATAATTATCGAAAGCTTTAACTATATAGGTCCATCAGGTCCCATTTACTAGGTCATAATAAATCTTGTAACAATACAACGTGCTTTTTCAATAAATTGTTGACTTATGTTAAATTATTAGATTTGATGAAATTTGATAGGATCAGATAATTCATATTTGTTTATCAATTGAATTAATTTCGAGTAAATTAATTCAAGATAAACTTATTAAATTATCCAGAATATTTATTTTCCTAGAGATTACCTAGATATGGTTGTTTTAATTAGATAACTTATCTATTAGGTTATTTGACTTAAAACTGAGGCTCTATAAAAAAAATCTCAAGTGGAAAATAAAAGATTCGTACGGATCATTTATCATAAGTTTGGCAAGCCGATCAGCTAGTTTAGCTTGTCGATGGAGCAAGTTAGGCAGGCCGATCTGTTAGTTCAGCCTGCTGGTCTAATGATAATTTGATCACGCGTTTTAGACATGATTTATCAAATATTGATCCAGATTTGAATTTTTAAGACCTCATCTGATAATAACCAACCTAGGGGATGACCTTTATAAATAAAGAGTGAGTTCTCATAGTTATTAAGATCAGTTGAGAAATCAAGAGTGAGCAGTCTAATTTGTGAGTCTCTAAAACTAACTTGAGACCTATTGTTCACAAATCATAAACGCTAATTCTGGATTTTCCTCAATTGGTTGGAAGGAGAGCCACTGGAGAAAAGCTGTACGAGGTGTGCCCACACACATACCGATTGTGGATAGAGATAGCAAAGAAAACCAGCTAGTTGAGGCTCTTCTAGAATGCCTTTCTCTTTACAGATTGCAAGAGCTCTTCAGCATTCAAAGGTTAGTAACATTTGGTTAATTTATGCATAGAGCATGTCAAACTTGTGTTTTGAAAATACATTGATTAAAAGTTTTTAAATTTCCTCTGCGTACTATTTTTCCAACATCCACAGGAAGGTGTGTTTTTGAAAGATTGAAAATTTAACGGTTGAAAAGGCACTGGTGATTTTATTGAGATTTTAAAGAAAAAATATATTTGTAACAATTTTAAATAAGATTTTAAAATATAAAAATAAAACGGTAAAGCTTTAAGAATCCTTTTATGTTTTGCAACTAATATGAAATTTGAACTTTAAATAAATAATTATTAAAAGCATTTGATTTATTATATATTTTTCTGTTAATAGCAAGCACTTTTATTAAATTTATGAGTCAACCTAAAGCGACAGTATAAAAAACTATAATGCAGTAAGGGTTTTTCTATAAAAAGTAGCAAAATAATCAACTCTCACTAATAATTGATGTACTAACTATGAAAATTATAACCTTTGTCACTACAATTATAATTAACATAATTATAAGATAGAAAAGAAAATAACAAATCAAAATTATTTTATTTAAATGGAATAAATTTTTATGTTATTTTTGTCAGCACTTCGTCTTATGAAATATCTACAATCGACAAAAACAAGTCATACTATAGTAAAAAATATTTCATAAAATTAAGCATTATTTCATATTATTGATATTGATTATGCAACATAATTAAATTACATAAAGAAAGCATGAATGAATTTATATAAAAATGGGTAGCGTAATAATACCAACAATAATTACTAAAGACATAAAAAATATAATTTATTCCAAAAAAATATAAACGTTATAACAAAGATATATAGTTGAAAACTATGCCAGAGTACTTTGCATACAAGATCCTTTATCTGCCTCATAAGACTTTCTACATTAATTTAAGCATTATTTCATTATTTTTAACGGGATCAAAGGAGTGCCGTAATAGTATCTCCTTTAAAAGGGGGAGATAGGAATACAAAAAAGGAAAGGGGAAGGGTGCTAAGAACGGAGGTGCACCCTCTATTTATAGTGATAAAAAATCACTATTTATTATTTTTTTAATAATTCTTTTACTATATTTTTGTTTAAAAAATCAAATCAAATTGCAGTGTTTAAATATTTTTTTTTCTTTTTCTTTACGCGAGATTCCCTTCTAGAGAATGTAAATCTAGGCCTTAAATTCTATACAGCATGGCAACAACACGCTTCAAAACAACTTGATCTTGGGTGCTAAATACGTGATCAAACATTTGAGAGTCATGGAGAAAAATGGGACCACTAGTACTGTGAATTGAGCAATTGGGACCGTTGGATGAGTCAAAGTAATCACATCTAATGGTCGAGAAAAAGAGAGCATGCAGAGATAGCCTCATAAGATTTGATGCATTATGAGATTTCTCCAACACATGGGCCCAGCTTTGGCAGCTGCTATCGGTGCGTGTCCTGTACACGCCATTCAGGTACTGACATGTGCCTTCCACTAAGCAAAAATTCAAATATTTTGACTTTTTAATACATTTGTTGTTTGATTTTGTCTATTTTGGTGTCGTTTTGCCTCATTTTCTCACTAGATTTCAAATCTAAAGAAAAAAATTGAAATAAATTAATTATTTTATAAATATAATATTTACAATAATATTAAAATTATTTATTTTACATTAAAAACACAAAAAATAATTGCAAACTTATCAAATTCCAACCTTTTTGGTTGACCCATTAGAAATATTTTTAGAAATTACTAAATATAATAGAACATATTTACAAACTTAAAATACACTATAAAACATATGAAGGCTCCAAACAACATAACCACTTATTATTTTTATGGTTTTAATTATTTATAAACTAAACTAATATTTTACATACGAAATTGATTCTAAAAATTACAAAAAAATATTATTAAACACCAAAAACACTAAAATCATATTTTTAAACATTTTTACACACTAAGACACAAAAATACCAATTAATACAAAAATGCTATTAATTAGATGATTTAATGAGAAATATTAATGCAAGATAATAATATTTAGCCTTAAAGAAATGTGCCTTTTTACAGTCTTATCACACCCCCAACCAGTTTATTGCTATTCCCTAACAATTGAAGCGATATATTTTGAAATGATTAATTAAGTATTCACATAATGCATACTATTTAACTCTAATTTGATTAACTTAACTAGATAGAGTAACAAAATAAAATTTATTTAAATAAAACAAAATGTATGCAAGCCAGACTTAGAGTACAAAACGATAATGAATAAATGTGAAATTTCATCAAAAACTAAGAATAAAATTGTCATGACATTTTGATTCAAATAACTCCTGTAGGCAATAACACTTCAAATTTATTGATTAGAACAATTAAGAAGGAAAAATATAAAACAAAAATTAAACTTTACAATAGCTATACATAGTGCAATGTTTGGCTCTATTAAGCTTTTTCTATAACCTATTTAATAAGCTTTACGTTAGTATCTCTTAGACCAGTTAGCCTAAGGTATTAGGTGTTTAAGCACCCCTTAAACCTTACTTACTTGAGTTAAAGAAGCATTGAAACCAAACTTATCCAACTTTATTTATTAATTTACAACTTTATACTTTATTTATTTACACTTTCTTTCTATTTCTTTTTTCTTTTTTCTTTTTTTATTTAAACTTTGATTTATCATTTAATTTATTGGTTAGTTTTGAAAATATTACTACCTTTAATTGCTCATTTTCACAAAATAGCAAAACCCAAATATTCATAGCCTTAACTTACCACCACAATTAAGCATTATAGTGTGTGCATGAAAAGAATGGCTTATAAATACTTTGAAAAATAAGCACACAAAAATGCTAAATAAAATTGAAGTTTCAAAAGTCCATAAAGTTAAATAACTCAAAGAATAGAAAAATAATATTACATTAATATAAAATTCAGAAATCAAAACAAAATAATAATACATTAATTACAAGAAACTAATGTTTACATATATTACAAAACATTTTTTTTTTACAATTTTTAATAAGTTAGTAACAAAACCTAACAAAAACGAAAAATTTGAAGCAAAAATAAAAAAATTTTGACACAATTTTACACAGCAATAAAGCACAACCCTCTCCCCCAACTTAAATTGTACATTGTCCCTAATGTATAAAAAGATAGTGAAAGAAGGAAGAAAATTACCAGAATCAACACAATTGCAGAGATGATCTATAGCAAACTTAACAATCCAAACTGAGCAAACTAAAATAAACACAAACATTATGTTACAAACTAGGTCTTTTAAAGTTAGATTCTTACAACTTTATTATTTTTGTTTCAAAAATTAAAATAACTTTTATCCTCAAATTCTCCAAAATGTGTTTCAAGTGGCTACAAAAATAAAGTACTTGCTAATCACAATTGACCATATCCTCTTTAATCTCAGCCATTTTAAATAGATTATTTTTAATCTTCAATCTTAACTTTTGAATTTTTTTTTATTTTTATGAAAATTTTCATAAAATTAAGTAGAAAACAAAGTAAGAAAACAAAAAACAAAAATAAATATTTACAAACAAGAGTGACTGAAAACTACTCATGGTTGGTAAACTGGAGCTACAAGAGTGACTTCTTCGAGCTTAGTTATCCGTTCTTTGTAGCTTTTTAGTCTTTGGCCATTTACTCTGAGTATCCTTCCATCAGATGGATCTTCAATTTCAACAACATCATTTGGGAAGACCTATTTCACAACATATGGACCAGTCCATCGTGATTTCAACTTACTAGGATGAAGGTGAAGACGGGATTCATAAAGATAAACCCATTGATTTGGCTCAAAGTTCTTCCTCAAGATCTGTTTGTCATGAAATGCTTTCATTTTTGCTTTGTAAAACCCTACATTGTCATAAGCATCATTCCTTAATTCTTCAAGTTTAGAGAGTTGAAGTTTCCGCTCAATATGTGTAGCACTAAGATGAAAGTTGAAAGCTTTAATAGCCCAATAAGCTTTGTGTTCAAATTCTATAGGTAAATGATAGGCCTTTCCAAAGAGGAGCCTATAGGGAGACATTCTTAAGGGAGCTTTGTAAGCTGTACAGTATACCCAGAATGCATCTTAAAGACATGAAGACCAATCTTTTGAATCTGAATTCACCATTCTTTCTAAGATTTGTTTGATCTTTCTATTTGCTAACTTAGCTTGTCCATTTGTTTGTGGATGATAGGCAATCGAAACTTTATAAATTACACCATACTTTCGCATTAGGGCTTCAAAAGAACAATTGCAAAATGTGTGCCTTGATAACTGATAATAACACGTGGTGTACCATACCTAGTTAGCAATTTTTTTTAAGAACTTATAAAAATTGTGTTATCGTTGGTACGGCATGCTACAACTTCAACCTATTTTGAAACATACCCCACAACAAAGAGGATGTATAGGTACCAAGAAGAATAATTGGGTTTTAAGACATTATATGGCGACTGGACAGAGTACCTAACTTTTAACAATTTTCACAAGAACGACAATAGTGATAAGTGTTTTTTAACAAAGTGGGCTAATAAAGACCACACTAAAGAATCTTTACAATAATCTTTTTTGCAAAAAAGAATGACCATCATATCCATCAATATGATAGAATTTTAAGACACTAAACATTTCATCTTCAGGAATGCAATGTCTCATGATTTGATCACGATAATATTTAAAAGGGTGAGGGTTATCCCAATAAAAGTTACATACTTCAACCAAAAACTTTCTTTTGTCTTGTAAACTTCAAGCAGATAGAATTTGTCCAATTGCCAAGTAATTAATAATGTATGCATGCCAACATAACTTCGTAATGGAGAATAGATGTTCATTAGGAAATTTATCATAAATTGGTGAGCTAAGAATCATTGAATTCCAAACGAGATAAATAATCTACTATCACATTCTCAACTCCTTTCTTGTCCGTAATGGTCAAATCAAGCTCTTACAGAAGAAGGATCCACCTGATGAGTCGAGCCTTAGCATCCTATTTATAAAAGAGATACTTCAGGGCTAAATGATCAGCGAAAACAGTGATTATCGATCAGGTATGAAAAAAACTTATCAAGAGCAAATACTATAGCAAATAGAACTTATCGACTTGTAACAAAACATTTTCTACTATCCCTCATGGTTTCTTGATGGATCGGTCTGCAAATTGCAAGACCATAAATGTTGGCTTAATCTCTTCAAGTCCTAGTTGCGAGTAAATTGAATAAGGCATGAGAGTGACGCTCACACCTAAGTCTAACAAAGCTTGAGTGATTTCATGGGTTCCTATTTGATGAGTGCTTGTGGGACATCCGAGATCTTTATGCTTGATCGGTGTTCTTTCCTCAAGAATTGCACTTAATTGCTCATTCAAAAATATAGTTGCTGCGACATTGTGCTTCCTTTTCGCAATACACAAGTCTTTCATCACTTTGGCATAAACCAAGACTTGTTTGATTATTTGTAACAAAGGAAGGTCAATCCATACTTGCTTCAAATGATTCAAAATTTGTTCATAATTTTCTAGCACCTTTTAGTGGAATGAAGAGCTTGGGGGAAAGGAGCTTTTATAGAAGCTTATTCACTTCTTCTTTTCTTTGAGGAACAACTTCTTCACCACTCATGTTTGTAGTGCTCGATGAATTTGCCATTAAGTTACCACTATGAGTGACAACATAACTAAACTCTTCATCATTTTCCTTTTCAGTGTCAGAGGTTTGTGTCATATTTTGTCCTTCTAAAATGACTTGAGTTTGAGATGAATATTTTTTAGTCAATTTCGAATCTCTTTAATCATTTGTGTGATAACATCTTCAACTTTTTGATTTGACTTACTTTGTACCTTGATGAATGCTTGCAATATTGTTGGGGTACAATTCGGCCAGGCCTAAATTGTTTAAGGTCCAAAATAGTGGTTCGGGTTTATGATTCAAGCGAGTTAAGTAGAACCGAATGACTCAGCTATTCGACGTGAGAAGTACCCTTCACACGTATAAACTAAGTTTAGGCTTTGATGGGATCGATCAGTTCAATCGATCGTAAAATTGTCATATGTTTTATTCAAATAATATTGTTGCAGGTTTGTTTTCCAAGTATTCATTCGATGGAGTCAATTTACATGAGTTGACAGTTACAAACATGTCTAGCCATGAACTAAGATGTAGGGAGAGCATGGTTCTTACGGCCTATTGCAGATCAACACGTGTCCTACTATTATGGTTTCCTACATCATTATCACCCCACTCTACCAGTTGGTTGAAAGACACTACTCTTCTTCAGCCTCTATATAAGGAGACATTGTCTTTGATTGTACACATAAAAAATACAACATACAGAAACTCTATCAAATTTTCTCCTTACTCTCATCTTTGTAATCTATTCTCTTTGGATTCATACATAGTGAAGAATAATGGACGTAGCTCTCTTTATAGAGTGAACTACTATAAATTACATGTGTGGTATCTTTTACCTCTTGAGCGTTATTTTATTTTGTTTGGTTTTGATTTGTTAACTGTTTTTTGTAATTATTCTAACAAGCTTGCTTTGAAGCTAATAGATCTAAATAATAGTGATTTAAGAGCCCAAATCCACTACAAAGAACATATTAAGGTAGACTAACATATTTTATATTTGATTGTAGATCCAACGTCTATAAATGTTTCCTTAAGAGATTTACTTAATAGGTGTGAATCATGCTTTGGACCATTGTATTCTCGTGGATATATTTCTTATTTAATTTCCCATTGAATTACAATCAGCTTGATCCCTACACATAGGTATGTAGGCAACTCGTGAATTATAAATGAGTGCAGCCACTTTATTATTTCAACCACCGATTTTCCCAAGGTTTGCCATCATGGTTTTTGATCAACTTGCTCCAAGTTTGATTTTATATCACCATCATCATGGCTCAATCCAAACTCTAGACTCGATCAACTTGCTCTAAGTTTGATTTTACATCACCATCATCATGGCTTAATCCAAACTCCAGACTCAATTAACTCACCTCGAGTTTGATTTTACATCGCCATCATCATGGCTTAATCCAAACTCTGAAGTTGATCAACTCACCTCGAGTTTGATTTTACATCGCCATCATCATGGCTCAATCCAAATTTTGGACTCGATCAACTCACCCCAAGTTTGATTTTCCATCACCATCATCATGGCACAATCCAAACTCCAGACTCGATCAATTTGCCCCGAGTTTGATTTTACATCGCTATCATCATGGCTTAGTCTAAACTCTTGACTCGATCAACTCGTCCCGAGTTTGACCTAACATCATCATACTCATGGCTCTGTTTCACCAAAGGCTTAGTCCTAAACCACTGATTTCATGGCATGATTGGCTGTCTCGAACTTGATCGTATATTGTCATCTTCATGGCTTGCCATTTTCATGGCTTTTTATCAACTCGATGAATGGTTGGTCAATTTGTTAACATAGTGGTTAGTGACCAGTCGAATCAACTTGTTAGTATTCAATCTCACTTTTGAATGAATATTATTTGGCTCATGTTATAAAATTTTGGCTTACTAAACTATCTTACTACTTTAAATTTTATGCCAATTTCTCTTTAAGCTTGATTTAAATAGTTAAAAATTATCATTCAGTTCCCACAATGTTAAAGTTTGATGAATTCAAAGTTCAATTATCCTTGAAGAATTAAACTTCAAAGTTCAATTAACAGAAGAATGATGACTAGTTCTATTCGATATTTGAAGTAAAGTAAAAGTTGTTTGATAAAAATTGTTCAAACAAGAGAAGTTCAATACAGATTGTTCAAATAGTTCAAAACAAATTGTGATAGTCTAGGCGGCTTCTCCCTTTGCCATTCGATCGTTTTCCCCTTCAGCTTGAATCGATGGGGGCTTGACAACTTGCTCACTTGCCATCAATGCTTCGACTCTTGAGGGGGGAGCTGATGATTTGTCCCTGACATCTTTGTGAACTGCCTCGCTCGCATCAACTTCCTCAACATCAGAGTCATCATGAGACATTAGCTCCTCAAGCTTTGCAATTTCTTTCTCAATGGCCGGGCCACTGAGCTTACTTGACATGAACTCCTTCAATGTCTTAAGCCTTATTGTTAGGGAGGAATTGCTATGGATGTCAAGCAGTTACTCCTTGATCTCTTTGATCTCTCAGTCCTTCGCTTCCATCGATTTAGTTAAACTAGCGACCTCCTCCTCCTCTAGACAAAGGCTGCTACTCAAGTTAAGGACCTTCTCATTCGATCTCATCAAAGCATCGATGACATCGTCTAATTCTCTCTTTTTGTCATCCTTCTTAGACTCGGCCTTTCCAAGCTTTTCTTCAAGCTCCCTGATTTTAAAAATTGATCGCTCGTAGTTGTAAGTAGCTTTGTTTGCAAAGATGTTGTGGAGCTGAAAGGCCTGTATAATAGAAAGGCTTAGTATGAATCAAATGAAGCAAATTTAGCTAATTCCAAGACAAGATTTCATGCCTTACTGGTCCCATGGTCGTAGTCGATTTGTTATATAACCAGGAAAATGACTTCCCACCAAATTTGTCTTCATTCAGTGAGAACTTAAAACTCTTCATCACTCTTAACGCTACCTCCTTATCCTATAGGATGCTGATATTCTCTAGGACATCGAGGGTTTTATCAGTAACCCTCGCTTTGACATCTTTGATAGCCATAAACGGCTCTGCTCCTTTCCATTTCTTCAACAGTAGAGGTTGAATGTCGAATGGAGGTGGCGGAGGGAAGTCGAAAGTATTGATTGAGGAGTCGATTCCTTTTGGATAGAGGGTTCATCAGCATCACCCCTCTTTTTCTTTTTTGTTGTAGCTTTCGTAATAGCCTTCTTTTTTTTAGCATCATGAAGCAAAGGTAGCATAATCTTCATTGGCGATAGCGCAACATCTACTAGAAGAATGTCTTTGTCAAAGAGAGGAGTAATGAATTTTGACAGACCGTATAGCTGCTGAAGTGCATTAGGCAAACAAAGACCCAATCGACTTATTTTGGAAAGCAAATGGGAACACCTATTGGGATTTCTCTTAATCATTTTAAAATAGATGACTTTTTGAGTCGATCAATGTACGAGATTTCAGTCTAGGTCCGTCCCTTTAATGAGCACAGAGCTTCAACCCTCGTGCAAAACCTCTCTCCAATAGGGGCTGGGTGGTTTAGCTCATAATCTACAAAAAGACAATGTTAAGGATTAGCTGGAATTACTGCTTGAAATAAATATAAAGTGTCGATACTTACCAATATGGCCGAACATGTAAGGAAAAGGGAATCGAGTGATCAGCACGACTAAGTCACGTTTTCTCGACATGAAGAAATATCTCCCAATATATGTCTGCATTAACAAAGTTAGAGATAAGTTGCTTTGATTGTTGATATACAAAATAGAAGCATCCTCTATTCTTATTATTTGGATTTAAGTAGTAACACCGAAGGAAGTCATGAATGTTGAAGTCGATGCCAACTTCTTTGATTAGTACCATCAGGGCTGTCAGCAACCGCATTCCATTTGGCATAAACTGAGTCATGGAGATATCGTAATGATTAACAATTCTAGCATGAATTTTGGGATAGGCAGTCAAAGTCCAAGTTCAAACCACTTTGTATATACACATAACCAATTGTCGTTTTGCATGTCAGCTCACTCCTTTGAATAGGGAAGTTGAATGTCAACTGAAGAAGGAATTCCATGCTTTGACCTAACTATTAGCAAGTCCCCCTTGGTTAGAATCAATTTTGAATTTTTTGAGAAGAAGGAAACTCCTTTTGTTGGAGAGATGTATTTTCTCTTTCTTAGCGCTTCGATTTGCTTGTTTCAATTCGAAGGTCCTATAGCCCTGTTTCTCTTTTTCGTTAGGTTCTTGCCTCACTGTTGGTCCTGGCACCACCAGTTTGGACCTCCATTTGATTTTGGATTGTTCCTTTATCCATTCATCGATCTTCCTATCGTTGTTATAGGACCACGGATCCTCACCATCACTGGAACTTGAACCAACATCGATGGCCTTTAACATCTTTGTAAAAGCTAATTTTTAGAAGGAAATCTAGGGTTCTGAAGATCTAAGGGTTGAAGGTTCTTGGAATCTAAAGAATATCCTAGGGTTCTTAAAGGTTCTAAACCTACGAGAGACAAACAAACAAGAAATCATGGACTTTCTAGGAAAATGAGTTGAAAATGACACCGAAATGTTCAAAATTAAAAGAGAAACAAATTTAGGGAAAGAAAATCACAAGAAAACCAATAGAGAAGAAAGGAATCTTGCCCGAAAATGGATAAAAAGCCCGAGAAAATGGAGGAAAATTGCCTTGGGTTCAAAGAAGATTGTGTAAAATGGAGAGAAAGAGGAAATGGGCTTTATATATTGTTTGAAGAAGTTTGATCAATGGTTGAGATGGATTTATGAAAAGTTAATCTGAAGGATAAAATTTTGCATCTTTTTGAGTTCCTGCTCAAATCGAGGCGATGTCTTTTCAAGCCAGTGCATACATCAGCGCTATAGAGATATTTTCAAGCCTTCCAATCATATTGTGACAAGTGTTGTTGGTAATTGAGTATCGCAATTTCCTAAGGAAGGGTGATGGTTCTAGTGTAAACACAAAATTTCGATCAGGATGACATGTCATTGAACTAAAGCTTGAGATTAGTTCACTCATGTAGTTGATTAAATCGACTAAGGAGTGGGGGCCTAACTGTTGGGGTACAATTCGGCCAGGCCCAAATTGTTTAAGGCCCAAAACAGTGGTTGAAGTTTGAATTTCGAGCGAGCCGAGTAGAATTGAATAACTCGGCCATTTAACTTAAGAAGTACCCTTCATAGGTATAAACTGAGTTAAGGCTTCGATGGGATCGATCATAAAATTGTTATATGTTTTATTCAAATAACATTGTTGCAGGTTTGTTTTCTAAGTATTCATTCGATGGAATCAATTTACATGAATTGATAGTTACAAACATGTCCAACCATGAACTGAGATGTGGGGAAAGCATGGTTCTTATGGTCTAGCGTAGATGGACACATGTCCCATTATTGTGGTTACCTCTATCATTATCACCCCACTTTGCTAGTTGGTTGAAAGACACAACTCTTTTTCATCCTCTATATAAGGAGACATCGTCTTTTATCATACACACTAAAAATACAACATACAAAAACTCTGTCAAATTTTCTCCTCACTCTCATCTTTGTAATTTGTACTCTTTGAATTCATACATAGTGAAGAATAAGGGACATAGCTCTCTTTATAGAATGAATCACTATAAATCTGCGTGTGTGGTATCTTTTACCTCTTGAGAATTATTGAATTCCATTTGGTTTTGATTTGTTAATTGTTTTCTATAGTTAGTCTAACAAGTTTGCTTTGAACCTAACAGATCTAAATAACGATGATTTGAGAGCTCAAATTCATTAAAAATAACATATTAATCTAGATTATCACATTTTATATTCGATTGTAAATCCAATGTTTACAAATGTTTCTTCAAGAGATTTACTTAATGGGTTTAAATCATGCTAAGGAGCATTGTATTCTCTTGGATATATTTCTTCTTTAATTTCCCATTGCTTTCTAAATGATTGCTCTTGATTTAAATTCCTTCTATCAAAATTCAAATTATTTGTTCCATCAGGATTGAGAGTTTCGAGATAAGGAATACTTATGATTTGTCCCCAAGGATCACATTGTTCCTCATATTCTCCTATCATTTCTTAATAAGCATGACAGTCTAGTGGTTACTCAATCCTTCTATTCATAAAATTTGTTCCTTGTAATTCAGTTCTTGTGACTGTATGACTTCCTTTCTCATTCATTACTTTGAGGATTTCTAACTCCCTTGTAAGATTTTCAACTTGAACTTTAAGGTTGCAATTATCCTCTTCCTTCAGTTGATGAATTCTAGTTGATTGGGACTTATTAATACTATTAGAAATATCTAATTCAGCCCATAAATGAACTTTCTCAACAAATTCATCAAGAAATTCCGTGGCTTCTTAAAGATTCTTGTGTAAAAATTTTCCATTGCACATCATTTCTAGATATGGATGATCATGACTTGTGAGTCCTTCATAAAAGAAGCTGACAAGACAGCAATCCTGTAGCCATGGTGAGGATATTAACTTAATAAATCTTTGGACCTTTACCGTGCTTCATAAAAATTTTCATGATCGTTCTAGGAAAAAGTCATAATTTGTTTCTTGAGATTGTTGGTCTTCTAATATGAATAATATTTATGGAAGAAAGCATATGTCATGTCATCCCATGATTCGATTTATTGAGCTCTTAAATAATAGAGCCAACTTTTGGCTTTATCTTTCAAAGAGAAAGGAAATAATTTCAATTTAATGGAATCGGTAATATTAAGGTGGTTGTAGAAAGTGGCAGAAACTTCCTCAAATTCATGAATATGAACATAAGGATTTTTGCTTTTTAATCTAAAAAAGGTTGGCAAAAGTTGAATCATGCTTGGCTTTAAATCTTGTTGCGAAAGATTGGGTGGAAACACAATACATGAAGGAATTAAAGTGGGAGTCGGGTGGATGAAATCTTTCGTCAGCATTCTTTGAGGATTCTCACTGACATTCGCCATCGTAAACAAATTTAAAAGAGTAGTTGACGAAGATGAAGAATGCAAAAAAGAGCTCTACGATTGTTCACTAGGGTTTCCTACGACTGGAGCCTTAACAAATCGACAAAGTTTGTCTCTATGTCGAAGCATTAACCCAAAGCATTTTTCTTTTTTTTAATTTTTAATTTTTCATTTAATTTTAATTTTTTTAATTTACAACCTACCTCATTTATTTTGTATATCTTGATAATTATATGCCGTAAGGATGTTCCTAGGAAAGATTGGTGGAGCAAAGGCTCCTTAAAAACTAACCTTCTAGTCAGAACAGTGTTTCCAAAATGGCTGGTGTTGGGAGAATCTCCAAAATTAACTAGTTATGAGAAAAGTTTTCAAACTAGTTCCAGCCTCCAGATAGAACTTTCTCAAAGAATACTCTTGACAAAACGACAGTTTATTTTATGAAAAACCTAACTCTAAAGTTTTATGAAATTCTATTTATATGATCGAGACCTAAATCTAAACCTAAAACTAAGAAACAACAATATTATACAAACTATAATTAAAAAAATATTTTTTTATTTTTCATATTTTTTATTTTTTATATTTGTTTATTTTTGTATTTTTTTTAATTTTTTTAACTGTTAACACAATAATTGAAACACAAAAATATTTAAAATAATATTTACAAAGGATAAGGATAGATTACTTACTTGTTTTTCTACTTAATTTAGCAATCTAACAAAGTGACGGCACATCCCTTGGCAATAGCACTAAAGTTTTGGTGTGATGTCCAAAATGATTCTTTAAAAACGAACATTTGTAGTATATAAAAGTTGTTGTATCTACAGGGAGGTATGTTTTTGAAAGAATGAAAATTTAACGGTTGAAAATGTAAGGGTAATTTTATCAAGATTTTAAAGAAAAAAAATATTTTTAATGATTTTAAATAAGATTTTACAACATAAAATTAAAACGGTAAAGTTTTAAGAATCCATTATATGTTTTGTAACGAATATAAAATTTTAACTCTAAATAAATAATTATTTAAAGTATTTGATTTATTATATCTTTTTCCATTAATTTTATAAGTCAACCAAAAGAGATAATATAACAAGCTTATAATAAAGTACGGGTTTTCCTATAAAAAGTAGCAAAATAATCATCTCTCATTAATTATTTAATGGACTAACTATGAAAATTATAAATGTTGTCACTACAATTATAATTAACATTATTATAAGATATAAAAGATAATAACAAATCAAAATTGTTATATTTAAATAGAATAGATGTTTACGTTAGTTTTGGCAGCACTTTTCTTATAAAATATCTAAAATCAATAATATAACAAGTCATACTATAGTAAAAGACATTTCATAAAATTAAGTATTATTTTATTATTATAAATATTAATTATGCAACATAATTTAATATATAAAGAAGGATAACTGATTTATATAAAAATGGGCAACATGATAATACCAACAATAATTACTAAAAACATAGAAAATATAATTTATTTTCATAAAAATATAAACTATACAATACATATATAAAGTTAAAAATCATGCTAAAGTACTATATATACGAGACCATCTCTCTACTTCATTAGACTCTCTATACTAATTTAAGCATTATTTTATTATTTTTAATGGGGTCAAAAGAATGCCCTAACAGCATCTCCTCTTAAAAGGGAAAAGTGTCGAGCTAAAAGCTCAAGAGGAAAACAAAATAGGAAAAAGGAGAGGGTTTTGAGAATAGAGGTGCACCCCCATATTTATAGTGATAAAAAATAACTATTCATTATTTTTTAATAATTTGTTTACTATATTTTTCTTGAAAAAATTGAATATAATTGAAGTTTTTAGGGTGTGTTTATTTCGTGGATTTAACTGATTCTTTTAATTCAAAATTTTGGATTGGACTTGGATAGGTATTTGTTGACATTAATATTCGAATCTCAATTCAAATCTTGTTTAAGTTTTGAGTCCAAAATTCAAGTTTTGCCTCCCTCTAAATATTCACGATTCAAATCCAGATTCTACAGTATTTTTTATATTTTATCTCTCCTATGCTTCAGAAAAAATATACATAATTTATTTGTTTGACATCTAATTGAGACGATTCTTCTTTCATTGCGTTTATAATGAAGAGAGAAATAAATCAAGATCCATGAAGAGACGAATAAATCAAGATCCATGTCACATATTTTTTAATATCATGAACATCAAGATTTTGTTAGATTTATTAGAAAATCAAAAAAAAAATTTCCACTATCTATCCAAACACAATTTCTAATTTTATTTCCTATTCAGATTGGCACTTTAACTGCACATCTAAACATCAATTTAGATAACAATTTAAATCACACAATTCAAATCGTTCAACTCAAATCAAAATAGTCGAATCAACACAATTCAAATCCATTTACCAAATGGGCCCTTAAACACTTTTTTTTGCTCTTTTTCTTCATGCAAGATTCCTTTCAGAAGATTGCAAATTTGGGCTTGGAATCCTCTACAGCATGGCGACGGTACGCTATAAAACGGCTTGATCTTGGGTGTTAATTGTGTGATCAAATGGCTAAGAGTTGCGGAGAAAAATGGGCCTAGTGGGATCGTGAATTGATCAATTAGGGACCATTGGATGGGTCCAAGTAATCACATTTAGTAGCCGAGGAAACGAGAGCATGTGGAGACAGCCTCATAGGTTTTGATGTATTTTGAGATTCCTCCAACATGTGGGCCCAACTCTGGCAGTTGTTGTTGATGCGTGTCCTGCACGCGCTAATCAAGTACTGACACATGGCTTACACTAGGCAAAAATTTGAATCTTTTGACTTTTTAATGTGTTTGTTGTCTGATTTTACATGTTTTAGTGTCATTTTGCTTCTTTTTCTATCAGATTTTAAATCTAAAGATAGAAAATTGAAACAAAATTAATAATTGTACAAATATAATATGTATAATAATATTAAAATATTTATTTTACATTAAACAATGCAAAAAAAATAATTACAAACTTATCAAATTCCAGTCTTTTTTTGTTTAACACAGATATAATTTTTAAGACTTTGAAATACACTATAAAATACATTAAGACTCAAAATAAAATAACTAGGACCGGCAATTTTGGTCATGACACGATGAAACGACACAAACCCGACACGAAAAATGTGGGTTAGGGTTGGGAAAATAGGCCTCGGGTTGAAATTGGATCGAAGCCACCTGACCCACACAAAAAACAGGTTGGGTTCGAGTCAACCTAAATCAACACAAAATCAACCTGAAATAACCCGCCAAAAACTTGTCGAAATTAGGTTGACCCAAAAATTGACCTAAAAATTGTAATAAACTCGTGTAACCCAAATTGAACTCGTGTGACCTTAATGCAACCCATATAACCTAAAATTAATTTTAATGTGTCAAATTAGTCTAACATTTGTTGTATATCAAACTTGACATGATTCTAATTTCTAGCATATTTGTTTTTGTTAAACTTATACAAAGTTTTGTTAACTTTTTTGATGGTTTTGTTTTGTTGGGTTATTGTTTATTTTGTAGGCTTATTGTTGGATCTATCATGTTGCGGGTCTATCAAGTTTAGCGGGTCAGGGTGTCATGTCAACACAAACATGCATAAGGTAGCATATTGACGGGTTGCATGGGTCAGGTCGGGTCAACCCGTCTACACGTCAGGTTGTGTTTGGGTTGGGCTTTTTTTGACCCGTCAGGTCACGGGTCGGGGTCAGGTTCGGGTTGGCATGTTGGCTGTTTAAATAAGGGCTTAACTCGACCCAAACCCGATTAGTGGACCTGAATTGCCAACCTTAAATAACCACTCATTATGAAATTGAAATTGATTCTAAAAATTACTAAAAATATTATTAAACATAAAGACATACTAAAACATATTTTTAAATACATTTACACACTAAAACACAAAAATACCAATTAGCACAAAAATGTTACTACAAAATAATGATATTCAACCTTAAGAAATGTACATTTTCACAGTCTCATCAATGTGTTAATACTATGTTACCATGTAAAGGCAACTTCGTCGGACCATTTGCGACCAGAAAATACAATATTAACTTGGTAATTCTATATTATCATATAAATATAAAAAAATCACTAGTGACTTTATCAGACTATTGGTGGCCGAGAAATACAGTATTAATCTAATAATACTCTATCACCATGTAATATATAATAATTCACATGCGACTTCCCCGACTTTGTCGAACAGTCAGTGGCTGAAAAATAGAGTATTAACGTAGGAATATTGTATTACCATGTAAATACATTGGCGACTTCACAAGATCAACGACGGGTAAGAAATACAATATTAACTTGACAGTACTGTATTATCGTATAAATACAAAAATTTATCGACGACTTTGCCGAACTACCAATAGCCTGAAAATACAATATTAACCTTAGTAATACTGTATTAAAGTGTAAATGCAAAAATTCACTGATGACTTTGTCAGATCGTTGGCAAATGAAAAATACAATATTAATTTGTAAATATTGTATTAACATATAAATATAAAATTTTACCGACAACGTCTTCCAATATCATTGATAGCAATGACATCGCCAACAACTAAAAAATACCAAATGTTCTATTTAATACAAAAAACACACCACACAATATCAGCGTTTCCGAAAATAACAAAATCATATCTGAATTCTCAAAATTCAAATCAAAAAGATAAAAAAAAAAAATCTATTTCTAAAAAAGTCAAAATCACGTGCAGAACTTGCCGTCGGATCCATCTCTCTCTCCATAGCTGTCGTCGTGCCAACATTGTCATTGTCTAATCATTATTGTCAACATTAGATTGCCATCAGATCTTTCACAATGCCTTAGATCAGAGAACACATGATCACAAATTCATAAAACTTCAGTTCACTCTAAAAAAAAAAAAGCTAAAAACTGGAAAAACTTAAAAAGAACAAACCTACCATGGAGTTTAGATCCCTATCGCACCATGCTGCCATTGCATCGATTGTTGCTCATGGGCTCACCATTGTGTACAATCAATAGAGATCGTTGTCGCAGTTAAGATCGCAACAGAATACTGACGAGATCTCCACAGTTTTCTACAATTGCAACAGAGCAGTCGCCAATCATGACGACTTCATTTTCTTTGCAATGGTGATGGAGTAGTTGCCGATCCTAACGGCTTCATTTTCTCTACAATTATGATGGAGCAATCATTGTACTTGCTGACAGCAAGCTTTCCAAGACAATCTGAAGATTCACGACAGCAGTTAATAAAAACAAAGATCCAAGAGCTCAAGAGAATCTCGACTTCTTGAGCTTCTGTAGTTGATTAAGGAAGAGAGAGGAGAAATCAAAGAAGAAAGAACGAAGAATGAAAAAGAGGAGAATTAGAGGAGAGAAAAAAGAATGTGAAGAGAGAAATAATAGATCATGAGATAGAAGAAGAGAAAGGGAGGGAAGAGAGTGAGAAACGAAAAAGAAAGAAGAAAAAAAAGAAAATAGAGTTTGGGCCTTTTATGTTTATAAAAGAGTAAATTACTCAACTATTCCTTAAACTTTTTAAAAGGTGACTCACTGGTTCATGAAAAAGGTATAAAAGGATTTACTTAATAGTCAAATGTTTAGTCTTTCACAAATTTGTATCATGTGCAAAGCATGTGACATTAACTTACTGCATAAAGATCACAATTACCCTAAAAGATCTAAAACGATTATTTAAAAATTTAAAAACTAACAAAAAAAGAAATTGGTCTTCTTCTTTAAAGCATGTTTGTTTGATCCCAGTATAAAAAAGTATCAAAACAAAATTAACCCGGTACCAAAAAAATGAAAGCAAAAAGTTTGATTCGAAGCAAGTTTTTCAATATAATCAGCTTCAAAACAAGCAACCCTGGCAATACATAATACATACAAACTCAACAACTCAAAAAATAAAATCAAATTGACAAAAAATTGACATTGAATCAAACTCATTCAATTTATTCAGTCAACAGAGAAAATCAGATCAAAGATCGACATGGATCTTAGACGTGGAACCCATTTCAATTCAATTAATGAAATAAATGTTCTTGGACATGGAACCATTTCACATATCTTTAATATAAAAAGCAAATTACCTAGAAATGACAAAGATAGCCCCTCTTCCTCTAAATGAGGGAGTGGATTTGTTTGCAAGGTGGCGATCATCGGTGGCTAAGGTTGGTGGGGAGTTGCTGAGGGGGCTAGGTTGCATTGACCTCCATAGATCTTGGTCTAGGCGGCTACTGAACGGCGTGGGGATCTAGTGCATTAGGGGGAGGAGAAGGGAGAGAGAGGGGGGTCTAAGAAGTGGAAGACGAAGAAGAAGAAGAAGTAGAAGAACAAGAAGGTTGGTTGTTTAGGACCTTGGGTGGTGATGGATCTTGAAGGTAGGGTCTAAGAAGAGAATAAGAAGGACAAGCAGAAAGAGAGGAGGAGCATGGTGATGGAAAACAAGTACACAGCAAAAATTTTAAAATTTTTATATCAGAGTATTTTTCAAAACACAAGTTTGACTACTATATGCATAAATTAACCAGATCTTACTAACCTTTGTATGTCGAAGAGCTCCTACAATCTTGGAAGAGAGGAACGTTTCAAAAGAGCCTTAACCAATAGGTCTGCTTTGCTATTCTTTATCCACGATTGGAATGTGTGTGGGTACACATTGTTTAGCTCTTCCTCGGTGACTTTCCTTCCAACCAATTAAGAAAACCCAGAACTAATGCTCGTGATTTGTGAACGATAGCTCTTCAAGGAGTTTCAAAAACACATAGACTAGAGTACTCACTCTTAATTTCTCAACTGATCTAAATAACTAAGAGAACTCACCCCTTATTTATAAAGGTTATCTCCAACATTGGTCCTTATCAGATAAGGCCTCAAAAACTTGAATCGGGTTCAATATCTAATAAAATCGTGTGAAATTGTGTAATCAGTTATCACTCGATCGGCATGCCGAACTAGCAGATTGGCTTATCGAATTTACTCCATTGACAGGCCGAACTTACGATAAATGATCCCTGCATATCATTTTTTTTTTATACTTGAGATTCTTGGATAGAGCCTCAGTTTTAAGTCAAATAATCCAATAAATAAGTTATTTGATTAAAACAATCATATCTAGATAATCTCTAGGAAAATAAACATTTTCAAAAATTCAACAAGTTTATCTTGAATTAATTTACGTAAATTAATTCAACCGATAAACAGACATGAATTATCAGATTCTATCAAATTTCAGCCAATCTAATAATTTATCAAAAGTCACCAATTTAGTAAAAAAGCACGCCATATTGTTACAAGATTTATTATGAGCTAGTAAAAGGAACCCGATGGACCTATGTAGTTCAAGCTCCCAATAAGTATAAAACACAATATCCCAAATATATATTTTATAATATTAGCTCTAACGCTAGTCCACTAAAAGCTTATAGTTGCACTGTCAAACTAAATAAAATTACAAAGCTCTAAATAGCTAAGGGTCTGTTTGGTAAACGGATTCGAATTAGTGATTTGGTTTGAGTTACTGTGATTTGAATTAGGATTTGAGTTGGTGATTTGAATTGTTATCCGAATTTATGTTTGGACGTGCATTTAAGTTTTAATATGAGTATGGAATAAAATGAGAACTTGTGTTTGGAAAGGTAGTAAAAATAGCTTTTGATTTATCAACAAATCTAATAAAATCTTAATGTTAATGATCTAAAAAATATGAAATATAGATCTTAATTTATTCCTCTCTTCACTAGGAACAAAATGAAAAAAAGAATCATCTCGATTGGATAATAAATGAAGGAGTTATGATTTTTTTCCTTAAATATAGAAGAGAGAATTTAGTTTTTACTATAGCAAAGATATTCAAATATCAAAAGTTTAGAGAAGAGTTAGAGCTCTGAAAACTTGGATTTTTGATACTCAAAGGATTCAGATTTTAGGGGAAACAAATGCGTATCCAAAGGACTTTTAATACTCGAATCCAAATTTGAGTCCAAAGAATCCAAAGAGTTCTCAAAACACACAAGCCCTTATTGCCCATGACATAACATAGTGTATTGTATCCTTATAAAATATCCATAATCGGCTGAAGAATAAATTCTATCTTACTTTTCCAATTATTTTTCTCTTACATTCCATGACTTAATGAATGGAAAACTTAACATTTAAAGATAGCATACCATATGGTTACACCTATGTATCCAAATGGTTAAGCACTTCAGTCTTCCAATTATAGGGTATTGCATATAAGAGAATATCATTGACTCCACCAATGGAGATATCGATTCTGTATCTATAAATAATAAGTCTACGCTATCAAGATTCATGTCTCCAATGCACCAGTACGTGTACCATCATAAAATTAGGATGTCACCTTTTGGTATATCAAAAGACTTAAGTCAACACAATGGGCCCATTGGTCATTTTACGATTAAGATACAACACATATGATTGTCTAAAGTGAATTGATTTGCCCAGACAAACGTATATTCCAAATCAATTATACTTTATGTCCCGATCCAATATATCATCACCTATGACAATGCACCAATATTTCTACTTGTGGTGTCCACCTTTGATGGCTAAGACAAACTATCTCCCGTTAGAAGAGATATAGAAAACATAATAATCTTTGCATGAATAAAGTGCCCAACTTTATTCCCTCAATTGTGGCTCTTATGATTTAGATCGTCACCTTAAGAATCATGTCTATCGCATAATCTATCCATTATATGCTTAATCTTTAGAGGTTTAGACCAGCAGTCTTACACGTTTGTTTGCTTATCATACATCCAATAAATATGAATGTAAAGAGGACAATATTTGGTATATGAATAATAAATAAATTCTTTACTGATAAAATGTCTCCAAAAACATATTACATTTTACTCCTTAAGGCATACATCTTTAATGATCTCCCACTTACACTAAGTGAATAAATATGATAAATCATGTATCCCCGTAGCCTCCACATGCCTCTTGAAAACCCTCATAGTTAGTGTCTTCATGAATGGATCAGCTAAATTGTCCTCAAATGCGATTTTGCATACAACAACATGCCCCCTCAATGAAGTCCTCCATCACGTGATTCTTTTGATCAATATGCTTACTCTTCTTATGAAATCTTGGTTCCTTAGCATTAGTTATTGCTGCAGTGTTATCACAATATAGCGATACCGCCTTATCCATACAAAGAACAACCTTAAGATCCCCAAGGAACTTGCAGAGCCACACTGCTTCTTTTGAAGCATCACTAGCTGTCACATACTTAGCCTCTATCATTACACTTCTCTAAGCAATGGCACCATCGCTCAGAGAAAACACAAAACTAGAAGTCGATCTTCTTGAATCTAGACAGAGTTGGAAATCCAAGTCAGTATGTCCTAAAGGTGTTTAATCCTCATCCGAATATACAAGAATATACCCTTTAGTCCTTCTTAGGTACTTGAAATATGCTTAACCACAACCTAGTGGTTCGGTCTTGGATCCAATTGAAATTGACTTACAATCTTGATAGCATAACAAATATTCGGTCGTGTGCAAAACATGGCATACATGAGACTATCTACTACCGAAGCATAAGACACCTTCTTCATGTATTCTTTTTCTTCATCAGACTTTGGTGAGTTTTTCTTAGAAAGAGTAATTCCAGCAGATGGTTGTCTACCTTTCTTAGAATCCTACATTGCAAACCTCTTGAGAATTTTATTTATGTAGCCCCCTTGGGACAAAACTATCATTCTATTCTTCCTATCCCAAAAGATCTAGATACCTAAAACATAATTAGCTTTTCCCAAGTCTTTCATGTTAAACTACTTGATTAAACATAATTTGACCGATGACAACTCCCAAACGTCATTGCCAATTAGCAGAATGTCATCTACATAGAGCAGTAGAAAAACCACTTCCTATCCTTAATGTGTTTGTGTACACATGGTTCATCTATATTTTGTGCGAACCCAAAAGTCTTGATCACTTGATCAAATATTATGTTCCAAGAATAGGAAGCCTACTTAAGTCCATAAATTGACTTTAGCAGCTTACAAACCCTACCCTCCTAACCCTCAGCCTTGAACTTGTCTTGTTGTACCATATACATGGACTCATCAAGATAGCCATTCAGAAAAGCCGTCTTGACATCCATCTATCATATTTTGTAGTCGAGAGCGATAGCTATTAACAAAAGAATGTGGGTGGACTTAAGCATGGCTATAGGTGAAAAGGTTTCCTTATAATCGATTCCTTCCGTTTACATGTATCCCTTGGCTACTACTCTAGCCTTATAGGTTTTGACTTTCCCATCTGTTCCTCTCTTTCTCTTATAGATCCATTTATACCCTATGTGTTTTATCCCTTCGGGAAGATCCACAAGTTCCTAGACCCGATTAGTCTCCATAGACTTTATCTTAGTGTTCATGGCTTCTGTCCAAAGTTTTGAATCAACATCCTCCATAGCCTCTTTGCAAGTGTAAGGATCCTTGTCATGTTCAACTGGTTCAGCCAAAAAGGCCTCACCAATGAACATATACCTCTCGAGTTGACGCATGATCCTCTCATTAAGCCGAAGCCCCTTAGGTTGTTGTTTGGTTGGTTTTTCTACACCTATTGGATTTGTTTCTACTGGAACTCCTGGAGTGATCGGAATCACTTACCAACTCCTCAAGTACCACTTTACTTTGAGGTTTGAAGTTGTCCATGCAATTAACCTCAAGGAATGTTGCATTTGTTGAAACCATAACCTTATTTTCCTTTAGATTATAGAAATAACCCCCTTTAGTCCCTTTTGGATATCCTACAAATACATAAACTTTTGAACATACTTCCAACTTATTCGCTTCCTTTAACAGGATATGAGCCAGACATCTCATATGCAAATATAGTTTAAGGATGTCTTTTTCCCTATCCACAACTTGTGAGGAGATTTAGGAACCAATTTTAAAGGCACATTGTTCAAACGATAACATGCGGTTTGTAATTCATATCCCCAAAAGGTAAAGGCAATGATGAATAACTCATCCTGGATCTAACCATGTCTAATAAAGTCATATTCCTTCTCTTAGCCATGCCATTCTATTGCGGAGTGCCTAGGGAAGTGCCTTTATGGGTTTACCTAATTGCATTTCCACTTTAGCCTAAAACTCCCTAAACTTGTCATAAGTTTCGCTTTTGTGGTGCATTAGGTAGTCAAACCCATACCTTGAGTAATCATTAATAAAAGTGATAAAATACTCAAACCCTCTACATGCCTGGATGTTCATAGGTTCGCAAAGATCATTATGCACTAGTTCTAAAATCCCTTTGGCCCTATTTCCCTTAGATCCAAATGTTCTTTTGGTCATTTTAACCTCCAAACAAGATTCACATAGTGGTATAGATTCCACCTTTAAGTAACTTAAAAGTCCATCTCTTACTAACCTTTAAATCCTATTTAGGTTAATATGACCTAGTCATAAATGCCAAGGATAGGTCATACTAGAGTGAGAAATTTTAAGTCTTTTAGAGTTATTATCATTAACCTCAGTATTAAGCAGTAAGTTCATCTTAGGTTTGATAAAATATAGATTGTTTGGCATCCATCCATCATAGATAAAAGATTTTTTCTACGAATCACCACTTTATTATTAAAAGAAAATACATAAGAGTCTTTAAATAAACAAGCTATAGAAATTAAATTCTTTTTAAGTTTAGGAACATAAAAACAATCTCGCAAAACTAAACTCCTATAATTATCAAAATAAAGATGGACGTCTCCCATCCATCACCTATCCAAAGCGTGAAGTCTTCATGCAACAGACTTCTCATTTTTTTGAACCCTTACAGAGAAACACAAACATGATTAGTTGTTCTAAAATCTATGACCCAAATGTCACTAAATTCCTCAACCAAACAAGTTTCAATAACTAGAAGAACACACCTACATCCTCTAGAAAGGAAGTCCTTATAATGTTATTGATGTGCCCTACCTTCCTATAGACAATGCACTTGAGCTTCTTCAAGTTCTTCTTTTTCTTGTTCTTGTTCTTGCTATTTGTAAGAATAGAAGACTTCTCATTCTTTGCCCTATGCTTCCTTTTGTTCCCTAGGTTTGGATTGAAACCAGATGCAGCGACCAAGTTAGCCTCACCACCCACAGGAGTTTCTTTGATTAGATTTTTGAACTCCTGTAACTATTTCATCAACTCCATTAGGGTCACATCATGAAGCTCGAAACGGGATGAACCCCTTTGACAGAGTTTGAAAAACTATAGTCATTTGTGACTCGGCATTGATATCAGCTCCATGAGCTTGAGCCTCAACAAGGTAACCTATGATCAACATCATATGCTCCTTCACAAATGTCCTCGGTCTTTGGTTGTAGATCAAAAGTTTCTGAAGTGCCCCTTACCATTTTGTTATAGCTTGGCCTCCAAATATGTCTTCAAGATTATCCAAAAATCTACTCCGTAGTCCAATAATCTTCATGTTGAGCCTACAATATGTTATTCATACTGGCCATAACATAACACAGAGCCTGATCATTAGCATCCTTCTAGCGATCACACGCTTGGATTTACGCATTAGTGAATTCCCTGGTAGGTTTGGGTGGACACGGTGTCGTCAGCATAAATTTTAGTTTCTCAAAGGCCAGGATGATATTCAGGTTCTGTTTCTAATAATTATAGTTCTTACCGGTTAATTGGTTTTTATTGAGCATGGAAGATAAAGCGTATTTAGATATTTTAAACTACAATAAAAAATCATATACTAAACATAAGCAAACATACCTAACAACTTAGCAAGAAAACACAATCAAGTAAACATACAATTGTGTTTATGTGTTAAAACCTTGAAAATATCACAACCTTTCAACGATAATTCCTAACTCAAAATTCAATAAGCAGACTAGTGGAGACTTGCCAAATTCAAATAGGAACATAGATCCCCTCCTAATTAATATATGCCATTCAGAACTTGTATGATCCAGCATATATTAATAATCATTTCTTTAGCCATCAATTTTATTAACAGAGCTCATAGGGAATGTTAATAATAAAATTAACATGAGTATATAATCATCGTTTCAATATTTTATCCATGATTTATTATCACCACCTAGGGATATGCAACGATAAATTATGCTAAAATATGTTATCCTCTCGAAAATTCAACCCGGTACATGATGAAGTCCCTTCCTAAAGGTCGGAACCACCATGTGCTACCTATGGACCAACGACGGAGGTCATAGGTCTTCTCTTCAAAAACCTTCTCCCACTCAATCTTTTAAAATTAAGGTTTTATTTTAAAAACATGCATGAACAATTTTTAATGACCGTACTCCCTATTTTATATAACATGTTAGCAACATACGTGGCAAATTATATTATGATGTAGACAAGTAAAGTAACATGCAAAGCCACAAGCAAAATAACAATAACAATAAATAGCTGTAATATTTTGGCTCCACTCTAGAGAAAAGAAATTAAAGATTACAAGAGATCAATCGAAACATATTATTGATTTTTTATCCTTGAATCTTCAAATTATATCCTTCTTCATGAATTATCAATCTTCAAGTCTTCAATTCTGCATAGATCAAATACTTCATATTTCTAGTCATATCAAAATTTCATGTTTCTCAAAATTGCCTCAAAAATAAAATCAAAACTGCACCAAAAACTCACCTTTTTTGAAAATCCACAACTCTTTGACAGCCTGCCACTCTATGTAATTGGCCTATCAATCATGACCCTTTGACCTGCCGAACCTCACAGTTCAGCCTGCCGGTCATAACAGATCAGCGTGCCAAACTTGAAAGTTTGGACTACCACTAGAGCCATTAGAATTATGTCCTACAAACGGCTTGCCGAACCTCAAGTTCGGCCTATTGATTTGCGACCATCAGCATGCCGAACCTAAGGATTTGGCTTGCCAACAGAGCAAAAATCATGTTTTCTAGAAAATATAGTTTTTATGTAGTTTTTCACTCTTATTTTCAACAATTCAAAAGATTAAAATTTTAGAGACTCATGAAATACCTTTGGAACCATTATCATCTATCATCTAGATTTGTCTTTACTCTGAATGATTATTTAATTACAAAATTCTTACAAATTTAAAATTGAATAATAATTCCTAGATAGTGATTTAGACTGCCATCTAATTACATGAAAAACCTATATACATATTCTAATATTTAAGGGACTATCACCGGCACAAACTAATTAATTAATAATTCAATCAACCATAATTAACTAATAAACATTCACCATATAATCTCATGACAACATAAAATATATGGAAACCCTAGGGTGTCAAGTCTCTTAAAAATTAACTTCAAGCATAGGAGAGATCAAGATCACATAATTTACACATATAGCATGATCACAAACTTGTAAATTTATGAAAAAAACCTTGGCTCTGATAACAATTGTTGGAAAACAAGTACGCAGCAGAAATTTTAAAATTTTTATATCAGAGTATTTTTTAAAACACAAGTTTGACATGCTATATGCATAAATTAACCAGATTTTACTAACCTTTGTATGCCAAAGAGCTTCTGTAATCTGTGAAGAGAAGAACGCTCTAGAAGAGTCTCAACTAACTGGTCTTCTTTGCTATTCTCTATCCACGATTAGAATATGTATGGACACATGTCGTTTAGCTCTTCCCCAAAGACTCTCCTTCTAACTAATTAAGAAAAGCCAAAACTAACATTCGTGATTTATGAACAGTAGCCCTTCAAGGAGTTTTAGTGACTCACGATAAGAGTACTCACTCTTAATTTCTCAGCTGATCTAAATAATTGAAAGAACTCACTCCTTACTTATAGAGGTCATCTCCAAGGTTGGTCCTTATTAGATAAAACCTTAAAAACTCAAATCTGGATCAAAATTTGAAAAAATCACATGAAAATGGGTAATCAGTTTATCGCTTAGTCGGCAGGCTGAACTAGTAGATCGGCCCTTCGAAGTTACTCCATTGGCAGGCCAAACTTGAAGATCAGCCTATCAAACTTACAATAAATGATCCCTACGAATCTTTTATTTTCCACTTGAGATTCTTTGGATAGAGCCTTAGTTTTAAGTCAAATAACTTAATAGAAAAGTTATTTAATTAAAACAGTCATATCTAGACAATCTCTAGGAAATAAACATTCTTGATAATTCAACAAGTTTATCTTGAATTAATTTACACAAATTAATTTAATCGATAAACAGACATGAATTATCTGATCGTATCGAATTTCAGCCAATCTAATAATTCAACATAAGTCACCAATTTATTAGAAAAGCATGCCGTATCATTACAAGATTTATTATGAGCTAACAAAGGGGACCCGATGGACCTATATAATTCAAGCTTAAGATAATTATAAAACATAGTATCCCAGATATATATTTTATGATTATCAGCTTTAACGCTACTCCACTAAAAGCTTAGAGCTATACTCTTGAACTATATAAAATTACAAAGCTCCAAATAGCTAAGTGTCTAAGACATATCATGATATATCATATCCCCATAGGATATCTATAATCAGCTTAAAGATAAATTCTGTCTTACCTTTCCCATTATTTTTCTCTTATGTTCCATTATCTTACCATCAGAAAACTTACCATCCAAAGATATCATACCTTTTGGTTATACCTATCTATCTGAATCGTTGAGCACTCTAGTCTTCTAATTATAGGATAACGTATATAAGAGGATATCGTTGACTTCACCAATGGAGCTATGGATTCTGTATCTATGAATAACAAGTCTATGCTATCAAGAGTCATGTCTCCAACTTATTGGTATGCATACCATCATAAAATCAAGATGTCACCCTTTGGTACATCAAAAGACATAAGTCAAGACAACTGGCCCATTAGTCATTTTATGATTAAGATTCAACATATATGATTGTCTAAAGTGAATTGATTTGCCCAAACAAACTTATTAATCTAAATTAATTACACTTTATGTCCTAATCCAATACAGTATCACCTATGATGATGCACCAATGTTTCTATTTGCAGAGTCCACCTCCAATGACCAAGACAAACCATCTCCCATTAGGGAAATAGACAACATAACAATCTTTGCATGAATAAAGCGCCCAACTTTATTCCTTTGATTGCGGATCTTATGATTTAGACCGTCACCTTAAGAATTATGTCTTCTACATAATCTGTCCATCAAATACCTAATTCTTAAAGGTTTTGACCAATAGTCTTAGATATTTGTTTGCTTATCATACATCCAACAAATATGAACGTAAAGAGGACAATATTTGGTATATGAATAATAAATAAATTCTTATTGATAAAATGTCTCCAAAAACATATTACATTTTACTCCTCAGGGCATACATGTCTAACACATGATGCGACAAGGTGGAACCCCTAAATTGGGGTGTTCGGCGCCGAAGGGGGTAGGAGGGGGGTTGAGTTTCTCGTGGGGTGTTTTTATTTTTATTTTTTATATGTTTTTTATTTTGTTTTTGTTTTTTAAAATGTTTTACAATTTTTTTCTATTTTGTTTTATTTTTTATTAAAAAAAGTAATAAACGATTGCTATGTTACTAAAACACCGTTAAAAATCAGTCACATGCAGTGCATGTGGTCACTAAATTGAGATCCGTTAGGGATCTTCATCCTTTTGCACCCTTTTTGCAAGTTCAGGGTGAGTTAAGCTAAAAAAAAAAAAAGAAGAGACCAGCGAATCATCTTTTAGAAAGTTCGAGACTTACCAAGCAATTTACTCTTTACATAGTATTGAATATGTTATTCTCTATACATTTTTAAAACTTCTAACATCATTTACCAATTAAATAGCAAAATTTGTTATTTGGTATAATTTCTTGTTTTTACTTTATACGATAGTATGTGAAAGCCTTACACTATTTGTGGCTTGAATTTTGGATTCAAACTACTCTCAAACATACAATGGTGTACCTTAATTAGAAAACATGAACAACACTTTTTTTTTTACATCAGCTCACCATATATTTTTTTATTGTGAGAATTATTCTTTCTCACGCTTAAAATTGGCTAATGTAATGAGAACTTACAATCCAATGCTTATCCCTAATTATTTATGTCCTATTCATGTGATTCATTCTAAGAACCTTTAAAGAGAAGTACTACTACAAAACCTTGCTTTGAAAAGAAAGAAAATGATCATTTATCAATTTTAGTTATGATCATTTATTAATTTTAGTTGTTTTTGGCTTAAAGACGGTTAATTCTAATTGTTATCTGGCTTGGATAGTATCAATCAATCCCAATGTTCTCGCTTCCTAGTTTGGACTTACACAAATGGGCAAGTCTGTTCAAAGCATCATTTGGTTAGAGAAATGGAGAGTATGAAAGATTATGAGAGCTGAAGGGAAGGGGAACACAAAGGAGGATAGGATAATTATAGCATTGTTTCATGTTAAAAGGGAGAGAACGAGTTCAAAAGATAAGTTTTAGGTATTTGCCAAAATTATTATGTTATCCATTTTACTTAATTATTATTTTTAGATATCTTAAAAAATTATTACTTTAGAAGGCAATATAGTATTTTTAAAGTTGTTGGGATGGATCACTTAAATCCTTAGAAATTGCGAGACCCTCTCTCTTTGGCTAAACAATGAATTGGTCATCTCCTTCTCCCCCTATCCTTCTCTCTCTCTCTAACAGTAGAAATTAGTGAGCTGCAAATGAACCTCAAACAATTCTGTAGAAATTTGTGAACCTTAAAAGCAGTCAGTTGGCATTGTTTTTGGCCAAATATTTTACTTTAGGATTTAGATAAGGTGCATTTATTTTTTTGTTTACTAAAATCTTTATTTATATCAATTTTTTCTTTTTTTAAAGAAGGCAATTTTTTTAGTAAAGAAGATAATTTTACTTTATTGATAGAATATGAATATTTTAGTTGTTGGATTAAGATTTTAACATATCGACCTATGACTAGAAACAATTCTATATTACGTACTATAAATCTTTAACACAAACAACCACATATTAAAATGTTAAAACCTTAATCCAACAATAAAATTTCTATGCTCTACTGATTTGAAGCTACATTGTTTCCCATTGTAAGGATTTTCTTTAAATAAAAGGATATATGAGATGGATTGAACAAGCAGAAGTAGACAAAAGGAGACACAAATGGGTCCCATTAAGAAAAGAACACATCTTTTCATCTGATTACTTTTGTTAAAGCGTGCAGCATGACTTCCTCCACATGTTGGCTTATACTTCGGATGCAATTATTTTGGGAATTTAGCGGTCTTCTTCATTTATTGTCACGTTGTAAAAGGTATTAAATCAACGTACGCAAGTTTGATGTTGAGATGCAGATTCCTCAATAGAACATTGAATCCTTGTCATGCAAGAAAAGCTTTTGGAAGTTCTCATCTTTTATACATACAAACAGGGGATTAATTTGATCAATGAGGTAAATCCGAAGAATAAAAAATGTTTCCAAAAACAAAAAAAATGGACGTAACCTGTTTATGATGCTGACTGGTTACTTTTTTTTTTCTTTCCTTTCTATTTTTTACTCCGAAAAAAATGGGTCGTTATTACACCATCACATGGTTTGCTGAAAAAGTACTATTTTTTCCCTAGAAAAAACACACAAAAAGTAAAAAAGGAAGAAAAAATGAATACTGATACAGATCACCGACCGTAAACAATAAAGGTGTGTGCCTTTATAAAAAAAAAAATAAATAAATAAATAAAGTTAGGTCCTGCAATTTTTTTTTTTTTTTTTGCAAGTGCAAGTCCTGCTTATGAAACGCAACAAGGACCCTATCTACACTCTTACGTCTTGTGGTAATTCGCATAGATGATTATGAAATAAGAACAATCTGTACAGTATAGCATTTTAAGCTTAAGGTGAGTGCGGTGCGGTGCGGTTTGAGCTATATTTTCTAAAAAAAAATTCGATAAATTAGGTAGATAATTTTTTTTTTCTCTCTTTAAAATTAGTATTGATAGTCAATTTTATTCCATAAATAATCCATAAACTTAATGATTGTCTCATGAATGGTCACTCTAATAAATTTTGAATAAAAACCATTTTTGTGTGATAAAAGGTCACCGAACTATCTTCCCTCTTTATAAATAGTTCCTATCATAAAAGTTGTATTAAATTTAGTCTCTAAATTATGAAAAAAAGAAGAAGCCATAAATAGATAGAAAACATTAAGCATGGAAAGTTATACTAAATTTAGACCCTAAATTAATTAAAACAAGGTCAAATTTGCATTATTAACAGGGAAATTATAGCGATAGGCCATATTTAAACCTGTTGGAAGTACATAACCTATTTATTAAGATGTAATAATTAGTAGGCCATTTTTATTTTTTAAGTTTCAGTTTTCCTATTTTACCCCTCATTTTAAGGTGAACTCTCCTTCCCCACCGTTGCTAGGCATTGCTACCGCCGCCAATCACACGCTGCCTTCTACCGCCGTTGGTCACCGCGCTTCTTTCAACACCTCCTCATCTACCGTCCTCAGAAAATCAGTGATTTACAAAACGTCGATAGTCGAAAATCAGCTGGGAACTAGATTAAAGGTCGCGGAAAAGATGTATCAATAGCCTACGATGCGATGGATGATGCGACAGAGCTGCGTTGCTTGGGATGCAATAGGCGAAGGCGCTCGACGATGAGGACGATGAAGATGTGACCGTTATCACACAGTTGAGACAACCGTGCATGATAAGAGAAAGGGGAAGAGAAAGGATACGAAGTCCCGTCCTCTGCCTCGCAAAGAAGTCGCCGTTGGAGCCTCGCCATGGAGTCACCCTCATCGCCTTGCCACGAACTCGGCCGTTCCCACCTCCCCACGAGCTTGTTGCGCCATTCTTGTCTTAGAGAGGGCGGCAAGAGAGAGATTGTGATAGGGTTAGGGTTTTCATATAATGATAAATTAATGGGGTATTTTCGTAATTCACCTCCTTGATGAGTCTGGATTTGTACTATTTTGGCCTATGCAGGGTCTATTAATTTTTCTTTTTTTTCTCCTTTTTTTAATTAATATATAGTACATGTAGTAGTCACATTATTAATACCATGGCATCTTTACGTCTACTATAGTACATTAAAATTGCTCGAGGCCCACTTCATTTACATTTTATTTTACTAGGTGCTATTATCTTTTCAATAACACATCGTATATTGTGATCTATGAGATATTGTGATCCATGAGAAGTTGGTAATGAGTAACTGTGATTTCATTTTATATCTGTTTTTCTTACTCGAGATGATATTGCTATATATGACATGACTTTATAGAAAGTTGCATTGGATTTATTTGCAGTCGGAAGCAAGATTAAATTACGGAAAGATTAATTGAATTATCAAAGTTACATATTTCAATAAATAAATTTAAAAAAACCAAACATATCTGGTAAAGGAATTGATTTTGTTTTTTGTTTTTTGTTTTTTTTTGTTTAGGACTATATTTGGTACATTTTTTATATTTGATATTTCCTACCTATTTAAGAAAGTAATTTATTTTGACTTTTTTTTTAGAGACTAAATCTTGCACAACTTTTAATATATGATTATTTATATAAACAAGAACATAGTTTATGAGTCTTTTATACAAAAAGTCAACAGTTTTCATCTGTTGGGTATGATTTAGTTAGGTCAAATCATGGAGCAAAGGGCCAGTGAGAAGCCCAAATTGCATTCAGAACTAACCGAGCCCAACGAGTGGTCGATTCGAGTGTGATGTTGCTTTTTGGTCTGCCAGTCCATTGTTCATTCGATTGATGGCATGATCACTTTGATAGATTTGGTTCAATTGGAGTATCTGCTCAGCTCGGTGGGGATGGATTCACATGTTATCCACTAAAGTGTCACTTCGATTGGATCGTTGGAATTGGTTTGAGCTCGGCAGATAAAGGCAGAGGCCTACTAAATCACAAAGGAGAATGTGGGGTTGAGATCTGGAAAGTTTACCTAATACGAACATGGCACGTGTCTCACTACCTTGATCCTCAATAAGCCCACTCTCTCAACTTCCCAAAGTCCACGATTCAACTTGGAACCTTTATAAATAGAGGTCAAGGACACCATTTGAGCAATCAGAATTCTGATATATTGAAATTCTATATAAATATTTCCAAAAGCATATTTTCTATTTTTCCTCTTAAATTTGTATCTTGTATTAATTATCAAACATTATAACCGAGAGGCGATGGTAGACATAACTCTATTTACAAAGTGAACTAAATTCTTTGTTTGATATCTTTATTTTGTTATATTTATTTCTTTTAGTTTTGCTAATCTGATTTCATAATAATCGATTATCTAATCGTATTAGTGAAGCTTACATAGGACCAAATAACGATGATTTAAAGGCTCAATAACTCAAAATTTAATCTTAAATAGTGTTCTAATCACTTTTAATGTAGTCACAAATCCAACATCTATACCATCCAAACTTAATAAAGAGACATACATGAAACACTTTTTAAGTTCAGAGACTATTTATAAGACAAAATTGACTATAAATTTTAGTTCTAAAAAGGGAAAAGAATTTAGGAACCATATGTGAATAATTCCCAAAAAAAATTCGCTAAACTACACTAGGATGTTTAGCATGGTGGTTAGAATAATTGGTTAGAACTGTAAGCACTGTAGTATGTGAGAACTTTATACTGTAGCAATTTTTTATTTTTACTATAGCATATAAGAGCTTTACACTATTCTTAACTGAAAGGTTGGTTAGAACCAACTAATAACCAACAGGCTATACAAGTATAGTTAAAAGATTTTTTTTTAGCCATGATTAAAAAAAAAAAAAAAAGTATAACGATACCAATATTATGTGGTGTGGCGCAGTGCGAATCATGCCGTTTAGATCCAAAATCTTGATATATCTAAACCAATTGAAGAATGTAGTAAAACTTTGTAAATAGTTTACTTTGGATACGTATAAAAATAAAAATTAAAAAAAACCTTGTCATATGACAATAATAATACAATAAAAAAAGATTTACTAATTTCTCTATTTAAGTGGATGGTTTTTCTTTTACTTGCTAAGATTAAGTGTGAGCATGATATGGCGATTATTGTTCACCAAATCATGATTGCGGTTAATGGAGTTCTTTAACCACGCCAAACCACACCAACATTAGTGTCACACCAATATTATGAAATGTGGCGTCGTGTGAGTCACACTGTTTAATCCTCTTAAGCCATAGGAAATATAACCAAACCAAAAACTTACACATTTGTGTAATTAACACACTTTTATATATACACATAAAATAAAGTATCCAACATATGAAAATAAAACACAATAATAAAAACGTTTACTAATTTTCTACATGTAAGTGCATCGTTTTTATTTTTAATAAGATTGATATGTATTGGTTTTATAATGCAAAGAAAAAAAATAGAAGACATTGCTAAATAATGGTGAAAAAGTTAACATATTTAAAATCATAAAAGAAATATTTTAATAGATTATATTAATGAAAATGTGCAGTGCACTTTAGTTAATTGTGGTTTTAAAAATTTCAAACCGCAAAACAAACCACACTTTCTGGTTATACACTAATTAGGCACCAAAGCAAACTATAAAGGGAAAAAACCCACGCCACACTGTATGATGAGATGTGGTTTGGACAGTTTATATGGTCAAGCGGTTATTTTGCTCACCTCTAGCTAAGATATTTGTATAGGTTTTATTTTGCAAGGAAAAATAGCATTCAAAATAGTGAAAATAATGGTCACGGAAAATTAGTATGCTTAACACAATGCATTGACTATTTAAAAATAACATATATAGAAATATGCAGTGCAGTTTGGTTTATTGCAATTTGATAATTTTAAAACCGCAGATTAAATTGCACTATAATTAAGTACTGATTAGATCCCCAACGAAACCATGACGTAAAAAAAACAAAAAAAAAAAAAAATTCCACACATGTCGTGATGTTTGGTGAGGTTTGAACAGTTTTTACGGTTAAATGTTTTTTTTCTTTTTTTTTTTCCCTTTTTGAGGGTATGAACTGTTATTTTGCTCACCCCCTGCTCATGTGATGGTACTTGTTATATTATTTTGAACGAGTTCTATTATTTACGTAAAATGAATAGTACACATCATGTCCCCCCTAAAAAACACATTATGAATTTATCATCATTCATGTCAAAATTTTATGGGGCTTTTTTTTATTTTTCTTTCTATAGTCCCGCTTTCTCTGCGTTTCAAGCAGTTTAGTATCAGTTATGTAAACCGACAGTGACACAAGATTTTTTTTTAATCTTAATTTTCTCACATTTTTACTAACTTTAAATGTCTGTCTAATTTATTACACTACCACGTCAGTAGAAGGACCATATTCTTTGGAACGCATAATGCAGACATCCTTTTTCCAAAAAAAAAAAGAAAAGAAAAGGTAGACATCCACTATGATATTTTTTCGCCACACCCTGTGAGCAGTTTTATCGCCTGAAAGTGACCTGCAAGTGGACTTGCACTTCACACAGTTATGCACAAAAGTTGAAAATTGCAGGAAAGCCATTACTACAATCGCGAGTCAGCCACAACCTCAAAAACTTCTATACACCTTGTAGGGAGAAAATTTTTGTAGTAACCTCATATTAGCTCGCACACAAATCCAATAGTTTCACATGAAACCATTTTTTTTTTTTTCACCTTGCAAATATTTCCGCTTTTCTTTCGTCCCTAAAAAGATAAATGCTTTCATTTATGAGAAAATAACATGTTATACACCGTTGGGTTTAGCTCAGCATGAGAAGGGTGTATTTTATGGGAAAAGTCCCAGGTTTGACCTTGAGGAAAAACATTACACAATTAAAAAAAAAAATCATATGTTATGCCACACTTGTAAAAAATATGTTTATTCATGCCACACTTAAGAAAAAACTTACGCTACACTATCACTTAGAAAAGTTAAATGCTTTCGTTTATGAGAAAATCACATGCTATGCCACACTTGTAGAAATTGTGTTTATTCATGCCATACTTAAGAAAAAAAGTTATATCATACTATCACTTATATTAGATGTTTAGAGCATATTTGGTACACCGTATTAACACTATGTATTTTATTATTTAAAAATAATACAATGTTTGGTGACATCCATGTATTGTATTATTTAATACAAAATTAAAAATTAATATAATAGAGGCCATGATATCAAATACAAGCAAAAACCTCTGTATTAGACCATATCGTATAATTTAAATCAAAAGTGAGTATTGATAAACAATCTTTAAAATAATATTTAATAGAATGATCAGATTTAGGACCGAGGTTGGGGTTAGGATTTGAGACTAGGGTTTGGGGTCGAGCTCGAAGTCAGGATTTGAGACCAAGATCACGATCAGCATTCAGGTCGGTGTCAAAATCGAGATTCAAGATAGGGATTGAGATGGGAATTCGAGGTTTGGGTTGGGATTTGAGCACGGGATGAGGGTTGGGGCCTAGGTCAGGATTTGGGATCGGGGTTGAAATTAGGACTAGGAACTAAGGTCGAGTTAGGATTCGAGACCAGAATTAGGGTATGGATTTATGATTTGGTGTTCTTGGTCAAGATTCGAGATCAGGGTTAGGATCAAGATTCAAAACTGGGGTCGGGGTAAGGATTTGGCATCACGGTCAGGGTTGAGATTCGAAACAGAGATTGGGATTCAAGTCTAGGATTTGGGACCTGGGTCGGAGTGAGGATTCGAGGTCGGTGTTGGGATTCGACACAAAGGTCAAGATGGAGATTCGGGGTTTGAGTTGAGATTTGAAACTGGGTTAGGGGTCAGGATTTGAGACATTGAGATTCAAGATTGGGGTTGGTGTCGCAATTCGAGACAAAGGTAGGGTTAGGATTTAGGACTAGGGTCAGGGTCAGGATCAGGATTCAAGATTTAGGCTGATGTCAGAATTTGGGATTTGGGGTCCGATCAAGATTTGTAATTTGAGGTTAAGGTCAAGGTTGGAATTTGCGATTTAGGGTTCAGGTCCTTGTGGGGATTCGAGGTCAACGTCAAGGTCAAGATTCACAGTCGGGATTTGATATCAGAATTCAGGATCGGGGTCAGGACCTAGTCCTAAATCCTAACCCCAACCTTGGTCATAAATCTCGATCCTAAATCTAAACCTGAACTTGACCTCGGTCCTGAATATCTACCCTAAACCTAACCCTGACCTTGACCCTAACCCCGACCTCGACCCTCGTCTTAAATCCCGACCTTAACCCTAACCCCAGTCCTAAATCCTGATCCCAAATCTCGATCCCGACCCCTAAATCTCGACCCAAACCTTGACCTTGAAACTTGACCCTGACCCCAAACCATAAATCCTAACCCCAACCTGAGTCCTCAATCCCAACCCGACGACCCTAAATCCCGACCCAATCTTGAGTGGCGAATCTTGAACTTGACATATCAGACTCAAATCCTATCTCGGTCCCAAATTTCAATTCCCACCCCAACCTTGATCCCGAATCCTAACCCTAACCTCGATCCCGGTTCCCAATCTTGACTAGGATTCATGAATCCCAACCCCAACCCCGTATCGCGAATCTTGATCCAGACTCTAGTCCTTGATCCTGATACGACCTTAATCCCAAACCTGAATTACGACCCCGGTCTTGAATCTCGACCCCAACCTGACCCAAGCCTCGAATCCCGACCTCGACCTCGTGTTGGGTTTGGTGCCCTAAAAGCTGTGACATTGTATATTTTGATGATCCTAAATCTAGAACCCCAAATCCTAGCCCAAATCGCAAATCATGAATCTTGAACCTAATGCTAGTTTGGATGCTGACCTTGATCCAAGTCTCGAATCCCGACCCTGTCTCCTAGTCTCGAATCCTCACCTTGACCCAGGTCTCAAAACCCGACCCCGATTTGGTTTTGAATTTCAACCCCAGAACCCCGACCCAAATTTACTATATTTAAAGTTTAAATACTAATATAATACAATATTATGGTGGTAAACAAATATTATGTAATGTAATACAACATGTTAATATGATGCACAACTAAACAATTTATTATATATCACTAATACAATACAATATAATGCAATGCAATACAATACAATACGATACAATACGATACAATATTATACAATATAATACAATACAATACAGTATGCCCAACATGCCCTTAATGATTCGTTTGGCGTGCAAGTTTGGAATAGCATAGCTTAGAACTTTAAGGTTTGAATTGTAGGTTTTAAACTTTGTGGTTTAAATAGTAGTTTTGAATAGGCATTTGGAATGTGAAGGTTTAAAATGAGAATAAAACATCACATCAAATTTAACATGAGAACTGGTGTTTGAAAAACTATGGTTTATGAAAGAAAAATAAAAATAAAAATGATTTTTATTGTAGAAAATTGTTTAAACCATGTGAACTCGAAGGGAGGGGGCAAAATTTAGATTTTGTTAATTTTAGCTGGTTTAAAACTACCTCTATAGTTTGAATTGGCCAAAGTCATTACTTTATTAAACAAATAGTTTAAACTGCCTGTATAGTTTGAACTACTCTAAACCCATATACCAAACGCTATATAAGTTGTCCCATGCTAAAACATGTATCACATCCCTTAAAAAACATTTATAGAAAGTAAGTTTTAAAAAAGTACGTTAGCCGGAGAGAATGGAGTGGTTATAGGAGAGATTATAGGCCCAACCCAACAAGCACCAACGACCATGAAATACCCTTTATAATAAATATTAGCTCCAACTTTCCAAAAGAGTCATTGAAATTAGGGATGGACATCTAACCAATCAAACTAATCAAACTGACTAAACCAAATCAAACCAATTTTAATCTGTTTGGTTTGGTTTCACATTTTTCACATTTTAAAAAACGATTAAATTAGTTTGGTTTGTGGTTTTATTCCTAAAAAAACTAAACCAGACCAAAACAAACCAATTCATATTTATATGAATTTTTAAAAATTATATATATTTGTGAAAATATAACTTTTTTATTATATACTTTTGAATACAAATTTTCAACTAGTGGTCGTGTCCTTGATCCCTTTCGTAGCCAACTATCTGCAAACAGTTGAAGCTCGTGCACATAACAATGGCTTCGTAGATTATATGGATGAAGTTGAGAAAGCTAAATCAGGTAATACTTTTTGCTTAATTCAATTGATCATTTTATTGTTAATGACTAATCTTGTGAAGCATTCATGTGTTTTCTTTTCTATGTTTACTTGTAGATATCTTGGTTGACGATGTTTTAGAACTAAACCCTGATTAATGCAATGTGTTCTACATGCTATGGTTAGTGATATTTTATTTAGTTCTTCAAATTATTTAATATTGACAAAACTAACAAAAACTTTTTTGTTTTATTTCCGGTTTTTATGAACTATGGAATGGAAGTATTTTGAGAAGGCTTTTCTTAGGAACCTACTCGAAAATTTAATATTTTATGTCTTAAGGATTTGAACATTTTAGTTTCATTTTGGATGTTGTAATTTTAAACTTTAGGTGTTTTATTTATGTTATGAATTGAAAACTTAATTTTTTCGTCATTAATATTTATAATTGAAAAATAGAAGATTGTTTATCATACTAAAATATTAGTTTTAATTATTGTTAAGAAAATGCTTATAAATATTAGTTCAAATCGATTAAAAAAATCAAACCAAATTAATTATAATCGGTTTGTTTTGGATTGTTTTTAATTCCTTTAATAATCTCAAAACCAATATATAATTGGTTTGGTTTATGGATTATAAACCGTTTGGTGTTGTTGCTCACCCCTAATTGAAATATGCACATGGAGATAATTAGAAGCTGCGAACTCTTGCAAAGTATACAGTGGTACCAAAATTTCCCATCTAATGAAAGATGGTTTAAATGTCGAGCAGTTTTCCAAAACTGTTATCAATCCGATCCTGTCAAAGAATCTATACAACAAATGGTATGCCTTCCTAAATCTACTTCCTTTGGAAGTTTCCAATACGAGAATGTTCTTGTTCCCTGTTTTTTTTTTTTTTTTCCTTTCTTCCATAATGATCATGATTGACAATAAGGCAGAGCAGATCTTCGTGAAAGATGCCTTCGTGAAAAAGGCAACATATTTGCATCTTCGGGATATTTTGTAGTAATCCTTTAAGCTTTTCTTGCATTTTGGAATCGCAAAAATAGCAGAAGAGAACTTAGCTCCAACAAGTTACGATCCAGTTGGTTGTTGTTGTTGCTTTTCTTTTTTTTTTTTAAGCAAAAGAGAAGAAAATCGCTATAAACTTCGGAGAGGTCCTATTGGCCGCCATTGTCGTCAGGAGTAGAGGTCGTATTAACTTCATCGAATAATTCCTTGTCTGCGTATAGGTATCCATACTCTGGAGGCTTGTAGTCATTTCCCTTCCAAACCACAGTCTGCTCCTTCTCAAAGGTCACTAGTATACAAGGCACCAGATCCTGTATCAGCACTGAAATATATTTAAAAACTGAAGGAAAGGTGGAACAATGGCTGAAATATAGAGCAGTAGGCTATAGTACTTCAAATTCTGAAATGTGTTTCTACGTCCAAACTAATTAAATCCAAGCCCTATGTAAAGACACTCCCGTTTGGGGAATTGAAAATGAAGGCAAGAAACAATTCAAAGGGTGCACCCCCCCATTAGAAGGAAGTGCACTGTCAGAAGAATGCAACAACTGCCGTGTCACTCCTAACATGCAATCCAACTTTCTTATACCCTCAAACAACGGAATTGGAATTTCTAGGTCTGGGCGTGGTTGAAAAAACATGGGGTTCAAAAAAATTTCATAGTACAAAATACATATCAGTATAAAGAAGTCCACACAACAAATACCACAAATTTCTTAATTAATGAAATCAGAACAGAACTTCATGACTTCTCTAATTTCTTAATTGAAAAAAACATTCCACTTCTCGATTTACTAAGAAAAAAGAAAAAAAGATATTCCCAAATAAAGAAACGAGATGAATGAAGGCATTATATGATGCGTACATAACACAGACGATGTTAGCCGGTGGTAGCAACAATTCACAGCTCCATCAACTTGATGCAATATAGGACAACAAGGAGACTAATTATCTTGTTTTATCCTAATCCTTTAATTTTTTTCAGCCAGATCAATCACACGTGACTTATAAAAAAGGTTGAAATAAAAGCAAGTCTTAAAAACATTCTAATTTGAAGTATGAAACACACAACATTATTCTGTAAATGAGGGACATTACTCAGAGAATCCTGTTTACCTTACCCTTAGTTTGCAACCTATTTTCTTGTAATCACCCTTCTCAAGACCTTCACAATCGATCTGGACCAGATCACAGAAGAGAAAAGCATCTCTGACCATCATTACCAGGCTACCATGATAACCATTCCGAGCTGCAATCCAACTAATTGATTAACACAATGAGCACAACGTAAATCAGCTATTGGAAATCACACAAAGGAAAGAAATGTACCAAGTTTTGTTAAAGCAGGAACGGCTAATCCCCTCTTTCTCATTTCTTTTGTTTCCTCGATGCTTAACCCATCAACTGTAGTTTTGATCAACTTGGGATATACGGGTGCATGGGGTCTCCACAACATTAACGGAATCACAGGCGTTTTCCTGTGATTATACTTCCTGCCCCTGTACAATATAAGTTGACCAGCATATCTGTAAATAATTTTTCCAAATGTTGTGTCCTGCAACAAAGACATGAATTAGAATCTAATTCTCCTCCAAGAGATGATAAAGAATATAAAGATCCTCTATGTACAATCACTTTCAAATTTTTAATGCAGAGGAACATATATATGTGTTTGGTTTCTGGTATGTTGTTGTGTATTAGACGAACTGGCAATTTAGGGGAAACTGCAATAGATGTTTGATGAGGTTACAAATAGACAAATAAACAACTGAAATGGAGGTTGATTCTTTATCAGAAAAATAGCAATCACCGATCCCCTCAGTCGACAAAACAAAAGAAATGTTTTTTTGCCCCTGACAAACTTAGAGTTGAGCTGACTGCAAAAAAAGAGGCACAGTAGCAATATACACACATAAATTCACCAAGATGTTCTACATAAGACTTGAGGAGAAAAAAAAGATATGGTTTTAGGGAAGTTATTTTCGAAGGTGTTTTAAGCTGCAGGAATAGTGAGGAAAACCAAAAAAGATACCTCAATCTGGGTGCACACATTTTTCATGTCAACAGTTGGAACACCTAGACATTTTATCCTCACTGCTTCAGCATATCTCCAATGATTATGAATTTCCTTCAGCATATTATGCGTTAAACCATCTCTTCCTACAACAAACAAGCCAAAAAAAAGGAAATAAGAATAATTAAAGACCAAAATGCTTGGGGGATGGGGAACACACAAGCTGTTTTTGTCACTATTTTTGCTTGTTTCAGTTATACAACTGAAAATGCCATCTACAGCTTAGCTATGTTAACTAAAATGCCATCTATAGCTTACTTCTTTTAACGTTACAAACACATGATGGAAACTTTATATGAAAACAATTTTACAATGTAAGATTTAGGGCATGTTATCAAACAATTCAAGCATGAAAATTTACAAAATAAACTCAGCTCGCAACTAACACAGAAGTTCTCGTGCTCTTTAGGTAAAACATGAGATAGGAAAGCAAAATAGTGTTTGTTTCATTTTTCAACATGTTAGGTACATATACGGCAATATAGCTGACTAGGTTCATTTCCATTGATCTGTGTTAATAGTTAGAAATATCTATATTCATACATGCATATACACGTTATAACCATTCTAGATTGTTTGAGGAAAAAATTTGGAACTATTGGTTTGTTTCCTTTTTATGCATCTGAAAGGGATCAGGAAGAGTGCTTCTCTTTGATTTTCAGTGATTTTGTCACCTAATCAATTGAAGTAAAAAACTTACACAATCATCTAAAAAATTTCAAGTCTCAATAACGACTAAATGACAAGGTGACTAATGACACGTTTACTTGAAGAGAAAAAAAAAATGGCACATTTAGTCGCTAGTACTGGGAATCGCAACACCATGAAACAAGCACATACGTTGTTAATTCCTTGTTTACTAGCACTTTTCACTTTTCAGGAACAAAATGCATGCAAGGCCCAAAAATAATTAAGAAAATCACTACTAAATACGGGGTAGACAAGATTACAACAAAGGAGGTTGGTTCAGCTTATGATTCCTTTTGCTAATAAGGTAGGCAATCTTTTTTTTTTTTAAAAACTCCTGAAAATGCTCAAAAAAGGAATTAAAATAGTAATCATATTGATTCCCCATTCTACTAACAATATTATTAAAACCTTCTCGAAAATGTTTATTTCTTATTCCAATTTTTTTAATCCGATTTCTCCTTCTCCCAATTGCTTCTTCACCCCATACGAGTTTAGTACACATGCCATAAAAATAATACTCAACCCTTAAAAGTTCTCTCTCACCCATCCTCTAATCTAATTTAACATGCTTGTCTTTTACTTTAGTTTAGGCACAATGACTTTTTAAACATTGTTGAGTGCACTAAAAAGAAAATAGGTCGTTTCCAATTCCAATTGCTATTCCATAACTAAACAATTGAATGTAATGTTGAATTTCTTATCTTTCATCAAATTTTCCAATCTGATTGCATTTCACTGAAAGAGACAAGACCTAGAATTTTCTTCCATTACGATTTCATTCCAGAAGTCTTTGTCCATATCATCTTAAAACAAAAATTGAAGACACAACACTGCAAATTGGAATCAAAATACCTCAATCGAGAAATAAAATTAATCTATCTGAATCATGTCAGAAGCCAAATATCCAATTCCACAAACAAAAACAAGGATTAAAGAAAAAAAAATAATTAAAAAAAAAAAAGATTGTACCTAGATTAACTTGACTCTTGGTCTTCAGCCTCTGGCACTTGTCCACTAAAATCTTCCTCTCAGCCGCCGTGAGCGGCTCTCCTTGAACCCTCTCCCTTATCTTCCTCCTCTTCTCCTCCAACTTCAGCTCGTCCGCCGCCGCTCCCTCCACCAACCGGACTTTCCGGTCCACGGCCGGCTCGCACACGCCGGTCCATTCGCGGTCAAGCCGGCCTGGCCCGAATGGCGAGTACTTAGGCTCGCGCAATCCGATAGGCCTCACATTCGGGCTGCTTTCTGTGTAACTGTACCGGAAATCGAACGGAAGGTTAGAGCTCAGTGGCTTCAATCCCGTCCGGTCGAGCGACGACGGCTGTTGGCGGCGGGGCTTCTCACTCTTCTTCTTCTTCTTCTTCGTCTTGGTCTCGGGATTGGCGGGTTTGGGGATTGGGGATTGGGATTGGGAAGGAGTATAGACTGTAAAGGTTCGACGAGGAGGAGGAGGAGGAGAGGAGGCGGCGCGTGGGGAGCGTGAGGGCGAGTGAGAGTTGGCCTTGATTTTGGCGGGAGAGCTTGGAGAGGAACATTTGAGCATGAGGGGTTTTAAGGGAAGAGCTGCTGCTCCGCATCACCTGTTTTGAGTTTTGGAGCGAATAACGGGTGAAAAGGAGAAACGGTGGTGGGTTTTTTACTTCGCTACTTTGGGGCATCACCTATAAAAAAGATTTCGTTATTTTTTATTAAACTTGGGGGTGCCCAATTCTTTAATTATCACACATTAATCATCTCATATTTACCCATTAAAATCTTGGTATTAATTAAGTATCGAATTCAATATTATATTTAAAAGAAATATGAAAAAGTAAAAACAGAAATGAAGTTGTGTAATAATAAAATTCACATAATAAATAAAAATTTAAAAACTCTAAACATTAACCACATCAATATTCTAGAAATATTAGTCATAAGTAAGTGTGTGTTATGTTGAGTTTAATGAGATTTTATAAGTAACTTGATTGGTCTTATGTGAGTTTGGAGGTCCAATTGTCAATTTTAAAATAAGGATCCAAAATTATAAAAAAAAAATCCAAATGCAAAGAAAATGAGAATTTAAAGACCCATGCCTCAGAATTTTTTAAAATACTGAAGATCCAAGTACCAAAAAGATAAGAGTTGGAATAGGGGTGACAATAATCGTGTTCGTGTCGTGTTCGTATCGGCACGTTTGTAGCACAGCACGTTTAGCCCGAACACGAACACGACACGATTAATAAATGTGTCAAAAATGTAAACACGAACACGACACGCCTATGGCACGCGTAACACGATACGACATGATTAACACTATTATTAAATGTGCCGTGACGGGTCGACACGATAACAACACGCACATGATACGTTTATGACCCAATTAACTAAAAATTAAAAAAATTTAAAAAAATTTTAATTTTTTTTAAAAAAAGCCAATAAAGAAAATTAACAAAAACACAATATTTAATTAATACTAACCTACTATAAATATTTCAAATATTTTTATTTTTAAGTTTAAATGTGTTATAAATGGACGGGTCGTGTCATAACGTGTCAACACATTTACGACCCGTTTAATTAAACGCGTTAAGGCGTGTTTAGCGTGTTAGCATGAATCCAGTCTGTTTATTTTCGTGTTATTTGTGCCAACCCATTTATGGCACAATTAATAAACGTGCGGTCCAAATCCGTTTATTTCTTATCGTTTTCGTATCGTGTCATCGTGTCGTGTCCAAATTGTCGGCCCTAAGTTGGAAGACCATTATTCAAATTTGCAAAATACAGCTTCAAAGTGCGAGAGGCTCCAAAACTTGGGAATTTCTCAATCTTTTTGTTTGCTTAAAATACTGACAAAAAATCTCACGTGAAATCATTTGCCCAATTTTTTTAGACGACAAGCAAACATAATGACTAACATTACTTTTTTCTTTTTTTTTTTTCGAGTGAAACATTTTTTGCTGGCGCGTTTGAAAAGTTATAAGTTCACATTTATGTTAGTGACAAAAAGGTCCAATGAAAATTTTAATAATTTTTCTTCCTTTTTTGTCTTTTTCGTTCGTAATTTTTTGATATCAAACTCCAGATTTTTCTCTTCTCTAACAGGCTTTTTTATCTATTTCGTTATTTAATTTTTATATTGTAAATAAAGATACGTGTTTACTTAAATCGAACCTCAATATTGTTGTGGTTATGTATTTTGTTTTTACGTGCTTTGTAGAGTATTTTATTTGAGCTCAGCAGATGAAAATTGATTATTGATTTGTTATCATATGGCAAGAGGGCATTTTGAAGGAGCTGAAGAATCATTTCTTGCAAAAGCTCCATTTTATTATGTTCTTTACTTGAAACAATGATAAAATACCACAGATTATAGAAATGCTTCGTTACATCAAAGATGCTTCTAGCAAATATATTATTGTAATATTCATTTTGTTTGAATATAATAAATTATCCTTTTTATTTCAAAGAACAAAAAATCAGAAGCACTAACGTACAATTTATCTCAATAAATGCTAGGAGCAAACTACATACAGTTAGCGGGGGCGCCAAAATTTTTTTAAATAAGGGTATAAATTAAACCAAAATTTTTAATTAAAAGAACATTATAACCATTTTGATTGAGTTAAATTCAATTTTGATGATTTACAATTAAAAGAATTATGAATTCGTACAACAATGCGGTTGATTTTTTGTTCATTTTAGAATTGAAATATAAGTTTATTACAATTCAAAAGATAAAATTAAGGGCAAAAGCTTTAATAAAAATATTTCAAATTAAACATTTCAATGTACAAAATAAGAAAAAAAAGTACAATAAATATATATATATATATATATATATATATTGTTGTGCTAATATTATGGAGCCAGTTGTGCCAGTCCAACATGGCTCCGCCATTGTATACACAAGTATCGTTTGACCTTAGGTTAAATAAAAAACAAATAATTATTGGGACATTACTAGTGTTAAAGCATGATAACTAATAAAAGATGTGCCCATTTGTAGGTTTCATATTCATGAAACTTCTTTTTTTTTATTGTGTGGTGTTCAATACTACTAATACCTCCTAGTATTGTTTTGTAAAAAAGACCTTAAATCCTCAATATAATTGGTGTTTTAAGGGTCAATGGTTGTTGTAGATCAAATTTAAATAGGATAATAGGAACTAAGATTTGTTGTCTAATTAGCATGTCTTATTGGCAATCCTTTCAGTTAATTTTGACACTTTACTAAATTGTTCAAGTATTTTTAGTATTTACTTTTTATTTGTTGGGGAAAAAAAAACACACTCCTATTCTCACGCAACAAAAAAAAATAAAAAGTGAGATAGAAACAGTTACAAATAAAAGAAAATACAAAGATTTGCTTAGTTTAGCAAATTGTCTATGCCAACAAGGAAGAATAAATTCACTAGCTATTTAAATATTACACACTCAAACATTTTTTCACCGGATGTAATTGACTTAGCAAAAATGACACCTTCCTTTAAAAAAAAAAAAAACAATTGCTCAAAGTGTTTTTGCTACTTTACATGACTGTTACAACGGTTTTTATTTACAACCATAGTCTAAAGTTAGACATACAATTCCTTCAAAAAAAAAAAAAAAAGTTAGACGTACAACGCCATACAATGACGATGTTTGTAAATAGTCCATGCGAAGCTTAATTTTAAAAACCACCATCGCTAATCTACGCTCACCACTTTTGATGACAATCAACTAGATGATGGTTTTTGAATCAGGTTAAAAATTATACATTAATCCAAGTCTAATCAGTTTTTTTATGAAAAGTGTTTAAAAGCTAAGTTGAAATTTACACTATAACATAATAAATTTTTGTTTTTTATTGTATCACGATACAATGCTATTTTTCTTCTTATCACTCAATAAAAGAAAAAAAATAAAAAAATAATAATTTTCTTATCTGGCTGCAGACTGCCCAATTTTGCCCCTATAATTAGAATAATTAATGTTGACAGATAGTCTCTGTACATGTACACATCTTTCACCCTGCAGCTATACTATACCAACCTTGCCATTCTGTCTTTTTATTTATTTATTTATATTTTTTGACACAGACCTTGCCCTTCTGTCTACGTTTGAGAATAAGTACTAATTATTTAGTGTTAGACCAAGTGGTTATTTAAATAAGAGGTCAAGTTTGATCAGTGCTTTCCCTCCTATGCTAAGGTAAAAATAATTTCTAAGACAAAGCAAAACTCATTACAAGTTAAACAATCCTTGTTGAGAAACCTTAAGCTAAACTCGCTTCCACGGAGGAATATCCTAAAAGGTCATTTTGCTTGAATTGGAGTTCAAGGAAAAGAGGTTTTTTTTTTTGTTTTTTTGTTTTTTTTTGATAATGGATAATTCGTTGCACTCAATCACTAATGCACTGACTGGCATGAGTGAAAAGTGGAGGGAAAAAAACATTATAAGGATTTTGGGATGAAAATTGATATGATGAGGTGTTTGATAGAAAAAAAATTAGAATGCAAAATGAAAAATAGGTGAAAAAAATGACATATGAGTCCCATCAAAATTGATCTCTGGAAATGTAAAAGGATTTGTGAAGGAAAAGTTTGACAATAATGCAAAAAAAGTGAATTACTAATTTGTCATTCTTTTTCATCAAAATTCCAACAAAAAATTTGGACACCAAATTAGAGAAACAGATAAATAATATTTAGGTAAAATGATAATTGTATTAATAGCAGTTTTTTCATTCTTTTAGTTTTTCTTGCAATATCAAACAAGATAACATAAAATTGTTTTCTTTCTACCTACATAACAAACAACTAAAAGGAAAATCGAAATCTTTCATTTCCCTATAGTTTTCTTTCCTTTATAGTTTTCTTTTCCCTCTTATGTTCTTTTCTTCTTACGAAACGGAGCATAAAAGTGATACAAAGCTAGGAAATCCCTTTAATGATGGATTTATCAGTAAATTCGGATAACACTCAAGGGGACAAACACACAGCGGAAACACGTGAACAAAAAAGTATATCGGCGTACTCTGTATTCTTTTTGGCCTAGTTTTCCAGTTCAATGGGATCTCTTGATTGATCGGATGCCAAGATATTGTGGCTCTTAATCCACCGCCCCTATAATTGATGAAGATTTCCAACCATTCAGGGGGCACTACTCACTAGCACTGAGGCTAACATTGACTCCTCCTAAACCTAAACCTAGAAAAATAAAAACTCCAACCTAAACCAAGTCGGACTAAACATATAAACTCTTAAGAGTCGAGAATATTGCCTCTATTTTTACAACAATACAATAGTAAAACGCTAAATTTAGACTACTATTGATCAATGAGAACATCGTTGGTCTTATTACAATGAACCTAGAAAGCACACACAATACAAAACACAACATCAAGACTCCGTCTTCACTACTATCCTCGAACGTAGGCACCTTATATGCCTTCCACCTAGAAGTCTTAATTTCCCTACCTAAGTCCCTTACCTACCGAAGATCCCCTGCAACTCCTATTCTTCCTTCCCCACAACACCCTCCTCAGTCCTCCTCAAGGCAGAGCCAACCTCACTGTTGCCCACCCTCACCCGGTAGCATGAACTAGACTGCACCAATGGTTAAGTCCCTCAACGTCGAGGTATGACAGGCGACAAACAAGCATGCCCAAACCACAACAGTCCCACCCTGTAGCCCTCCTCCTTTCTTAGCCAACCTAAACTAAAACTGGGGAAATTTTGTATGACTCACAGCCGCCACAAAATGCCTCAGTGCTTCTCCCCTCAGATATGATCTTTGGTCAACGGTGGATCTGTTCTTTCTCCAATCTCCTCTCTTGTCCTCCAGCTTGTGCGAGACTTCTCTCCCTCGATGACACGTTCTCCGGCATGACAAGGATCAACTAGCAAAGACTTCTCCAATAGATCGACGACATGTCGGCCTATTAGCTTCAGGCCACTTCTTCTATAGTTGACTATTACTTAGCTCTTTCTCTCTCTTGAAGACCTCTCAACTCTTTTGGGCTTGGTTTTTGTGCTATATAGAAAGCTCTTAATTTGTTTTTCAAGCAATCTCTTCTAAAATTAAATTTAACAATGATATTCTTGTTGGAAAAAATAGTATGCAGTAGAATTTTAAAAATTTTATATCAGAGTATTTTTCAAAAAACATAAGTTTGACATACTATATGCATAAACTAACCAGATCTTACTAACCTTTGTGTGCCGAAAAACTCCTGCGATCAGTGAAGAGAAGTAACATTCTAGAAGGACCTCAACCAACTAGTCTTCTTTGCTATTCTTTATCCACGATCGGAGTGAGTGTGGGCTCATACGTATAGCTCTTCCACTAGGTGACACTCCTTCCAACCAATTGAGAGAACCCAAAGCTAGTGTTCATGATTTGTGAACAAAAACTCTCAAGGAGTTTCAAAATCTCACTTGTGCAGTATCACTCTTAATCTCTTAATTGATCTAAATAATAATGAGACTCACTCCCTTTTTATAGAGGTTAGATCCAAGAGTCAGTCCTTATCAGATAATGCCTCAAAATTTGAATCAGTATCAAATTCAGATCAATATCTGATAAAATATGCGTGAAAACTTGTGATCTTTTTATCGCGCGATCAGCATGCCGATTTGTCTAATAGGCATGCCGAACTTGCCCCATCGGTAGGCCAAACTTGAGGATCGGCATGCCGAACTGTCGATAAAAATCTAAGCAAATTTTTAATTTTCCTTTTGAGATTCTATAGAATAAAGTCTCAGTTTTAATTCAAATAATCTAATAGAGAAGTTATCTAATTAAAACAACTTTATCTAGATAATCTTTAGAAAAATAAATGAATTCCTAATAATTCTACAAGTTTATCTTGATTTAATTTATTCAAATTAAATCAACTGATAAACAGACAAGAATTATCCGATCCCAATAATTCAACAAGTTTATCTTGAATTAATTTTGTCACAAAATTAATTCAACTGATAAACAAACATGAATTATTTGATTCTTTCGAATTTTAACCAATTTAATAAGTCTGACATAAGTCACAAATTGTTAGAAAAACACGCCATATCGTTATAAGTTTTTTGTGAGCTAGCAAAGGGAACCTGATGGACTTATATAGTTCAAGCTCTTGATAATTATGAAACCCAATATTCCAGATATACATTTCATAATTATCAACTCTAACGCTACTCCACTAAAAGCTTTGAGCTGCACTCTCAAACTATATAAAATTACGAAGCCCGTGTAACTAAGTCTTCATGACATATCATAGTGTATCATATCCCTATAGGATTATCCATAATCAATTGAAGGGCAAGTTCTGTCTTACCTTCCCGATTATTTTTATCTTACGTTCTATTATCTCACTATTGGAAAATTTACCATCCAAAGACAGTATAACATTCGGTTGCACCTATGAATCCAAATAGTTGAGCGCTCTAGTTTTTCAATTGCAGGAGAACGCATATAAGAGGATATCACTGCTCCTAAAGAAGAGCTATAGATTCTATATCTATGAATAATAGGTCTGCACTATCAAGTGCCATGCCTCCAATGTACCGACATGCATACCACTATTAAAATATGGGTGTCACTATTTGGTACATCAAAAGACACAAGTCAAGACAACGGGCCCACTATTCATCTCAAGATTAAGATACAATACAAATGATTGTCTAAAATGATTCGATTTGCCGAGACAGAATTATTAATCCAAATCAATCCACTTTATGTTTTGATCCAACATATCGTCACCTATGACAACGTGCCAATGTTTTTATTCATGGAGTCCACCTCTGATAGTCAAGACAAACTATCTCCTAATAGGGATATAGACAACATAACAATCTTTACATGAATAAAGCACCCTACTTTATTCCCTCAATTACAGATCTTATGATTTAGATCGTCACCTTAAGAATCGTGTTTTTCGCATAATCTGTCCATTATATGCCCAATTTTTAAAGGTTTAGACTAACAGTCTCAGACTATTGTTTGCTTAACATACATTCAACAAATATGAACACAAAGAGGACAAGATTTGGTATATAAATAATAAATGAATTCTTTATTGATAAAAATGTCTCCAAAAACATATTACATTTTTACTCCTTAGGGCACACACGTCTAACAATCTCCCACTTGCATTAAGTGAGTAAATATGATAAATCTCGCATCCCCATAGCTTCCACATGCCTCTCAAAGACTCTCCAAGTAAGTGTCTTCGTGAATGGATCAGCTAAATTGTCCTCTGACATGATTTTGCACACAGTGACATGCTTGCCTTTTACGAAGTCCTTTATCACGTGATACTTTCGATCAATACGTTAACTCTTCTTGTGAAATTTTGGTTTCTTAGCATTAACTATCGCCGCACTGTTATCACAATACAATAATACTGCCTTATCCATACCAAGAAGAACCTCAAGATCCCTAAGGAACTTATGGAGCCACACTGCTTCTTTAGAAGTATCACTGGCTGCCACATACTCAGACTTTATCGTTGAATCCAAATTGTAATCTTGCTTCACACTTCTCCAACTGATGGCACCGCCACCCAGAGTAAACACAAACCCAAAAGTCGATCTCCTCGAATCCAGACAGGATTGAAAATCTGAGTTAGTATATCCTAGAGGAGTTAAGGTCTCACCCAAAATACAAGCATATACCCTCGAGTCATTCTCAGGTACTTGAAAATATGCTTTACTACAATCTAGTGGTTCGGCCCCAGATCTGCCTAAAATCGACTTACAATCCCGACCGCATAATAGATATCCGGTCTCGTGCAAAGCATGGCATACATGAGACTACTCACTACCAAAACATAAAGCACATTCTTCATGTATTCTCTTTCTTCCTTAGACTTTGGAGAGTCTTTCTTAGAAAGAGTAATTCTAGACCTAGATGATTGCCTACCTTTCTTGAAATCCTACATTGCAAACCTCTTGAGAATTCTTCTATGTAGCCGGCTTGTGACAAAATTATCATTTTGTTCTTCCTATCCTGAAAGATCTAGATACCAAAAACAAAATTAGCCTTACCCAAGTCTTTCATGTCAAATTGCTTGGTCAACCATATTTGACTGATGACAATGCCCCATCGTCATTGCCAATTAGCAGAATGTCATCTACATAAAGCAGTAGAAAAACTACCTTCCCATCCTTAATGTGTTTGTAAATACATGGCTCATCCACATTTTGTGAGAACCTATAAGTCTCGATCACTTGATCAAATCTTATGTTCCAAGAACGGGAAGCCTACTTAAGTCTATAAATTGACTTTAGCAACTTACAAACCTTACCCTCTTGACCCTTGACCTTGAACCCGTCTGGTCGTTCCATATAAATGTACTTATCAAGATAGCCATTTAGAAAAGCCATCTTGACATCCATCTGCTAAATCTCGTAGTCAAGAGTGGCAGCTATGGACAAGAGAATCCGGATGGACTTAAGCATGGCCACAAACGAAAAGGTTTTCTCGTAATCGATTCCTTTCTTTTGCATGTAACCCTTAGCTACTAGTCTAGCCTTAAAGGTTTTGACCATTCCATCCACTCCTCTTTTCCTCTTGTAGATCCACTTACACCCTATGAGTTTTACACTTTCGGGAAAATCCACAAGCTCCTAGACCCGATTAGTCTCCATAGACTTCATCTCTGTGTTCATGGCCTCTGTCTAGAGTTTTGAATCAACATCCTCTATAGCCTCTTCATAAGTATAAGGATCCCTATCATGTTTACCCGGTTCAGCTAAGAAGGCCTCCCTATTGAACATATACCTTTTAGATTGACACCCGATCCTTCTACTACATTGAATCCCCTTAGGTTGTTGTTCGGATTCATTTGGTTTTTCTACACTGATCAAAACGGTTTCATTCAAAACCTCTGGAGTGATTGGATCACTCCTTAACTCCTGAAGCACTACTTTGCTTCGAGGCTTAGAGTCTTTCATGTAACTCTCCTCAAGGAAAGTTACATTAGTTGAAACCACGACTTTATTTTCCTTTGAGTTATAAAAATAACCCCCTTTAGTCCCTTTTGGGTATCCTACAAACATGTAAACTTTTGAACGTGCTTCCAACTTATTTGCATCCCTAAACAGGACATGAGCTAGACATCTCCATATGCAAATATTGTTTAAGGATGTTTTCTTGCCCGTCCACAACTCGTGAGAAGATATAAGAACTACTTTTGAAGGTACATTGTTCAAAAGATTACATGCAGTTTGTAGTGCATATCCCCAAAAAGAGAAAGGCAATGATGAATAACTCATTATGGACCTGACCATGTCCAACAAAGTCCTATTTCTTCTCTCAGCCATGCTATCTGCATAGAGTCCCCAGTGCAATCAAATAGGATAAAATCCTATTCTCTAATAAGTGTCCCAAGAACTCATTAGATAGTTATTCACCATCTCGATCAGATCGTAGTGCCTTTATGAGTCTACCCACTTGTTTTCTACTTCAGCCTGAAACTTCTTGAACTTATCATAAGTTTTGCTTTTGTGGTTTATTAGGTACACATACCCTTACAATGAGTAATTATCAATAAAAGTGACGAAGTACTCATATCCTGGTGCCCAGATGTTCATCGGTCCATAAACATCATTATGCACAAGTTCTTGAACCCCTTCGACCTTATTGCCCTTAGACCCGAATGGTCTTTCGGTCATTTTACCATCCAAACAAGATTTATATTGTGGTATAGATTCCACCTTCAAGTGACTTAAAGGTCCATCCCTTGCCAACCTTTGAATCCTATTTAGATTAATATGACCAAGCCGTAGATACCAAAGATAAGTCTTATTAGAGTGAGAAGTTTTAAGTCTTTTAGAGTTATTATCATTCATCTCAGCATTAAGCAATAAGGTCATCTTAGGTTTGATAACATAGAGATTGTTTTGCATTCATCTAGAACAGATAAAAGATTTGTTTTTACGAATCATAACTTTATTATTAAAAAAAACCAAATCGAAGTCTTTAAATAAACAAGCTAGACAAATCAAATTCCTTTTAAATTTAGGAACATTCTTGCAAAATTAAAATCCTATAATTATCAAAATGAAGATGGATGTCTCCCACTGTTTCAGCTAAAACCAAGGATCCATCGCCAATCCAAAGCATGAAGTCTTCACATAGTAGACTTCTTGTTTCTTTGAACCTTTGTAGAGAAACACAAACATGATTAGTTGCTCTGGAATCTATGACCTAAGTGTCATTGGATTCCTCAACCAAACAAGTTTCTAAATACAAAAGATTACACCTACCTTCTCAAGAAAGAAAGTCCTTACAATTCTTATTTATGTGCTTGATCTTCCCGCAAAAGAAGCACTTTAGCTTCTTTAGGTTCTTCTTTTTCTTCTTCTTGTTCTTGCCATTTACAAGAATAGAAAACTTCCCGTTTTTAGCCCGTTGCTTCTTTCCATTCCCCTGGTTGGGATTGGAACCAGATACAACTACCAAGTTAGCCTCGCCACTAGTAGGAAACTCCCTGATCAACAGTTCAAACTCCTATAACTGTTTCATCAACTCCGTCAAAGTCATATCCTGTCTATTGCTCAAATTAAATGTAGCTCTAAACAACATGAATTCCTTAGACAGAGTCTCCAATACCATAGTCATCTGAGTTTCAGCAACGATGTTAGCTCCATTGGTCTTAGCCTCAGCAAGGTAAACCATGACTAACATCATATGATCCTTTGTAGACGTTCTCGGTCTCTGCTTATAGTTCAAGAATTTTCAAAGCGCCCCTTGCCACTTTGTTAAGGCCTAGCCTCCAAGCATGTATTTCAGATTATCCAAGATCTACCTAGCAATCTCATAATCCTCATGTTGAGCCTGCAGCACGTTATTCATGTTGGCCATAATATAGCAGCAAACCTAATCATTGGCATCTTTTTAGCCATCGTACTCTTAGAATTGCTCATTGGTGGAATCTCCCGTAGGCTCGAGAGGACAAAGGGTTGTTAGCACAAATTTCAGTTTCTCAAAAAAGAGGACGATATCCAAGTTTCATTTACAATCATTATAATTCTCTCCGGTTAATTGGTTTTTATCAAGTATCGAAGATAACGCATTTTTAGACATTTTTAATCTACAATAAAGAATCATATACCAAACATACGCAAACATATCATAATAATTTAGTAAGATAACACAATCATGTAAAAACATGCCAATGTGTTTATGTGTCAAAACTTGAAAATATCACAACCTTACAACGATAATTTCCAACTCAGAATTCAACAAGCTCTTAGGGGAGTCATGCCAAACTCAATTAGGAACACGAATCTCCTCCTGATTAATATATGCCATCTAGGACTTGTATGATCCAGCATATATTAATAATCATTTCTTTGGCCATTAATTCTATGAGCAGAGCTCCTAGGGGAGGTTAATAATAAAATTAACATGAGTGTATAACCATCATTTCAATATTTTATTTATGATTTATAATCACCACCTAGGGGTGTGCAACCATAAATCATGCTAAAATACCTTATCCTCTTGGAGACCCAATCTAGTACATGATAGAAACCCCTTCCTAGGAGTCGGGACCACCATGTTCGTCCTATAGATCAATGATGGAGGCCTTAGGTCCTTTATTCAAAAACCTTCTCCTACTCAATCTTTTGAAATCAAGGTTTTATTTTAAAGACATGCATGAACAATTTTAATATGAGCAGCACTCCCTATTCTATATGACATGTTATCAATATACATGGCAAATCATATTATAATGCAGACAAGCAAATCAATCAAGCAAAGCTACAAGTAAAATAATAAATAACCGTAATATTATGGTTCCACCCTAGAGAATAGAAAAGAAAGATTACAAAAGAATAATTGAAACATTTTATCAATCCTTCAACCTTGAACCTTCAAGCTGTATCCTTCTTCATGTAATGCCCATCTTCAAGTCTCCAAATTTCTGGTCATATCCAAATTTAATGTTTCTTAAAATTGTCTCAAAAATAAAATTAAAACTGCACAAAAAATACACCTTTTTTGAAAAAATTTCCAGCTCTTTGCTGACAAGCAGATTTGGGTGATTGGTTTACCGGTCATGACCCACCGGCCTACCGATCATCACAGATTGACCAGTCGATTCATGACAGATCGGCCTACCAAACTAAAAGTTCAGCCTGCCACTAAAGCCACTTGATTTTTGTCCCGCTGACGGCCTGTCGAACCTCACGTCTGGCTCGCTGGTCTGCGACGGCCTGCCAAACTAGGGGTTCGGCATGCCGACCCAGTAGAAATCATCCTTTCCAGAAAATATAATTTTAAATGCAATTCATCAATTTTATTTTTAGCAATTCAAAAACATAAAATTAGAGACTCAGGTAATACTTAGGAATGCCATCATCCATCTTCTAGGTCCGTCTTCTTCGAATGATTATTTAATTACAAAATTCTTACAAATTTAAAATTAAATAATAATTCCTAGACGGAGATGATAGTCTGCCATCTAATACAAGAAAGCCTAGATATACATTCTAACCTCTAAGGAACCATAACTGGTATAAATTAATTAATAATTAAATAATAATTTAATCAACCATAATTAATTAATAAACATTCACCATATAATCCATGACAACATAAAATTATATAGAAACCTTAGAGTGCCAAATCTTTATAAAATTAAATTCAAGAATAAAAGAGATCAAGATCACATAATTTATACATATAGCATGATCACAAACGCGTAAATTTACATAAAAACTTGGCTTTGATACCAATTGTTGAAAAAAATAGTATACAATGGAATTTTAAAAATTTTATATTAGAGTATTTTCCAAAAAAACACAAGTTTGACATGCTATATGCATAAATTAATCAGATCTTACTAACCTCTGTGTGCCGAAAAGCTCCTGTGATCAGTGAAGAGAAGTAACGTTCTAGAAGGACCTCAACCAACTGGCCTTCTTTGCTATTCTCTATCCACGATCGGAGTAAGTGTGGGCTTACATGTATAGCCGTTCCACCAGGTGACTCTCCTTTCAACCAATTGAGAGAAGCCAAAGTTAGTCTTTATGATTTGTGAACAAGAGCTCTTAGGGAGTTTCAAAATCTCACTTGTAGAGTATCACTCTTAATCTCTTAATTGATCTAAATAATAATGAGACTCACTTTCTTTTTATAGAGGTTGGGTCCAAGAGTCAGTCTTTATCAAATAATACCTAAAAATTTGAATCAGAATCAAATTCGGATCAATATCTGATGAAATCAGCGTGAAAATGTGTGATCTTTTTATCGTACGATTGGCATGCCGATTTGTCTAATAGGCATGCTGAACTTGCCCCATTGGTAGGCCGAACTGCCGAAAAAATCTCAACGAATCTTTTATTTTTCATTTGAGATTCTATGGGATAAAGTCTCAGTTTTAATTCAAATAATTCAATAGAGAAGTTATCTAATTAAAACAACTTTATCTAGATAATCTCTAGAAAAATAAATGAATTCCTAATAATTCTACATGTTTATCTTGATTTAATTTATCAAAATTAAATCAACTGATAAACAAATAAGAATTATCTAATCCTAATAATTTAACAAGTTTATCTTGAATTAATTTTGTCACAAAATTAATTCAACCGATAAACAGACATGAATTATTTGATTCTTTGAATTTCAGCTAATCTAATAAATCTAACATAAGTCATCAATTATTGAAAAAACACGCTGTATCGTTATAGGATTTTTGTAAGCTAGTAAAGGGGACCTGATGACCTATATAGTTCAAGCTCTTGATAATTATGAAACCCAATATCCCAAATATATATTTCATAATTATCAACTCCAACGCTACTCCACTAAAAGCTTGGAGCTGTACTCTCAAACTATATAGAATTACGAAGCCCGTGTAGCTAAGTCTCCATGACATATCATAGCGTATCGTATCCCCATAGGATTATCCATAATCGACTTAAGTACAAGTTCTGTCTTACCTTCTAGATTTTTTTTTTATCTTACGTTCTATTGTCTCACCATTGGAAAACTTACCATCCAAAGACGGTATACCATTTGGTTACACCTATGTATCCAAATGGTTGAGCGCTCTAGTTTTTTAATTATAGGATAACACATATAAGAGGATATTACTATTCCTAAAAAGGAGCTATGGATTCCATATTTATAAATAATAGGTCTACGCTATCAAGAGTCATGCCTCTAATGTACCAGCATGCATACCACTATTAAAATGTGGGTGTCACCCTTTGGTACATCAAAAGACACAAGTCAAGACAACGAGCCCACTATTCATCTTAGGATTAAGATACAATACATAATTGTCTAAAGTGAATTGATTTGCCGAGACAGAATTATTAATCTAAATCAATTCACTTTATGTCCTGATCTAACACATCGTCATCTATGATAACGTGCCAATGTTTCTATTCACGGAGTCCACCTCCGATGGTCAAGACAAACTATCTCCCAATAAGGATATATGCAATATAACAATCTTTACATGAATAAAGCGCCCAACTTTATTCCTTCAATTGCAGATCTTATGATTTAGACCGTCACCTTAAGAATCGTGTCTTTCGCATAATTTGTCCATCATATACCTAATTCTTAAAGGTTTAGACCGACAGTCTTAGACTATTATTTGCTTAACATACATTCAACAAATATAAACGTAAAGAGGATAAGATTTGGTATATAAATAGTAAATGAATTCTTTATTGATAAAGATGTCTCCAAAAATATATTACATTTTTTTTCTTTAGGGCATACATATCTAACAATTCTTAGAATGGTTAGCTTGAAATCCTTGACAATTTGTGGTGGTACTCATGATGTTGCAGTAAATTCACATCAAATTCCACCTTTAGTTGTAGAGTTGAAATATAAACCTCAAATTCAAAAAAAGAAAAAAAAAACCTTTACATTTTCTAATTGACCAATGCATTATTTATTTTATGGGTTTGAAATTTAAATTGTAATTTAAATCTATTTGTTTCAATATTCTCTCACAAAAATTCAAATTTCTATTAAAATTTTTTGCTTAACTGGCTACAAGTATATGCCAATTTGGGGGTTCCACAACAACCAATAATGAACCAATCAATTTATAACTGAATCAATATTCAACTTTGAGTATTTGACTATATATACAACTACCCTTTGCCCATTTATAGTAAAACCATGGAAAAATGAAATGTAAATTATAACAAACAGTACTAAAAATATGGCCCACATGTTCTAGCTTTAGGCCTAAAATAGACCCTATAACGTGAACAAACTCATGTAACAAACAAAAAGAGAAATATTGACTGGTATTTTCAACAAGCTTCTCCAAAAGAAGCGATCTTATTGGCCATACATGACATTGACTAGGAGCATGATGCCAAACCAGAATTTCTGTTGTCTTCCTTTTAAGGTTCCTCAACAACCAAAATCCAGCCATTAATAGCTAAGGAAGTTAAGCTCAAGTCTCATCCTCTCTTATGCTTTTACTACATTATTCTGTTATTTTGATTTTTCATACCATCTATATAAAGGCTGTTTATTTGCCTTTAAAAGGACACCTTTGCCTAATGTACTAGCTAATAATACAGAAAGGCAAAAAAATCATAATCCTGCAAGCAAACATGAGAAGCAAGAAAGTTCTCCTTCTCCTTCTTGATCTTCTCATGATCTTTTCAAGCCAGCTTGTTCGTGTAAAGGGATCCGAGGACAAGGTTTCTTGTTTGCGATTTAATTTCTAGGTTTTTTTTTTTTTTTTTTTTTTTTGGGGCGGGGTGATGGTGGACTTTTCTCATTTGCACTTTAATTACCATTTGTTAATGATAACATGTTATTAATGAACAGAAGTTTTATATTGTCTACTTTGGAGAGCGTCCGGCTGACAAAGATGCTGCGGTTCGCAAACACATCGATGTTCTCTCCTCCGTTAAAGAAAGGTTTATCTTCTTTCTCTTCGTCTCTCTTGAATCCCTGCAAATACGTTTGTGTATGAATGAAAGAAGAATATTAATAATCAAAAACACCGTTTTAGGTGGTCGTGAGTGATGTTGGATTGATAACACTAGTGTTAAGGAAAATATGGAAAAATGGTAAAAGAAATATGTCGAGTCTCGCATTTTGTCCAATCATGTTGTGTCACGTGCAATAATAGTAAAGCCGAGAAATTTTTCAAGGGGGACATTATGAAAAATTAATAGCAATATTTTCTTATTGGACAAAAATATGATCAAGTATGTATTTTAATTATTATGATCAAAGATACAATTATAATTTTCCGTCTTAAATAAGCGCAAAATTAAAACTTCTGTGAAATTTTAGAATTGGGGTACGATCCCTTACCCACCACCATGCAGCTCCGCCACTGTTCACATTGTAATGTATTGGTCTTACAACGTCTCACATAACAATACTATATAGTGGGTTGTGATTAAAGTTTCTAATTATTGCCTAATTCAGTTGCTGTTTGTAGAATTTAATTTAGCATTGCTCAAAAAAGAAGGAACTACAGTAATTAGCATTTCTGTAAATTTAAAATGTAGTTTAATTAGCTAAACTTGTTGATTGATCTCATAATAAATGTTTGCCATCAGTGTGTGTGTGTATATATATATATATTTATATATTTTTGACATTGTTGTTGATGTTGTGTTAATTAGCCATGTTGAGGTTAAGGAGTCCATGGTCTACAGCTACACGAAGAGCTTCGATGCATTTGCTGCAAGGCTTTCTAGTGATGAGGCCAAGAGTATAGCTGGTACGTGTAGCAAGTTTTACATAAAAGTACTTGGTGTCATATATGGAAACTTTTCATAAAAGTTATCTTTTGAAATTATTCTTTTATAGTTACACTTTTAGATGCGGTGCAATTTAAACAAGTATTGTAAATAATAATATGGCATAAATTTTTTAAATATAGTATAAATATATACATATTCAGAAGTGTAATATAACGTGTAATTTTCTCCATAATTAAGTTTTAAACGATTGTGAAGTCATTTTCTTCTCAAATAATATTATAATTAATTGATAATAATAATAATGTATAGAGAGGGAGGAAGTGCTGTCTGTAATTCCGAATACCTATCGCAAGCTGCACACAACAAGATCTTGGGACTTCATTGGCTTGCCTCAAACAGCTAGAAGAAAGTTGAAGGCAGAGAGTAACATTGTTGTCGGTCTTCTCGATACAGGTGCAAATATTAAATTTTCTCATCTTTGCTTTTATTATTATTTTTATTTCGCATAATTTGACCGGCTTTTTTTTTAATTCACCAATATAACACTGTTTTTTTTTTCGTAAGAAAAAACATACTATAGTTTGTTTGGCTAGAAGAAAACAATGGTGGGTTTATTTTTATATGATAGTTGAAATAAAACTTTCTTTTGGCTGATCAACATATGAAGAAAATCGAGTTTTGTGTGCCAGGGATTACTCCACAGTCCGATAGTTTCAAGGATCACGGATTTGCACCTGATCTACCGCCAAAGTGGAATGGAACCTGTCAGCACTCTGCTAATTTCTCAGGATGCAACAAGTAAATATTAATGTCCTTGAGTTTAGTGTTAAATAATCATGCAATATCTATATATATATTTTAAAAATAAAAGCATCATGCAAATTAATATACAAATTAAAGCTTTTCATAGGGATATTATAAAATCATCCCCCCAATAAAAATAGGGATAATAAAACAAATGACCTAATTATGTTTATTGAATTAAAATGTGACTTTAATATGTACATATTTTATATATGTCTTAAAATAATATCATTAAATTAATTACTATGTAATTATATAGTACAAAATAGAATATCATTAAAATAATTCTATCTAATTAAGAACATTTTTAAGATACCCTATATATTGGGTTGAATTTCAAATAACAATTATTTTTAGTCATATATTATAATTTTTCGTAAAAATAAAAAGAAAGATATCTTTGAATGAATATTGAATTTCGCATATAAAGCATGACTGTGACATTTTAATTAAGTTGTATATATGTCAAAGTTCAATTTCAGGAGTAACATCTTGAATTGATATTTTAGTGCATTTTCTAAAAATAATCATAAAAGCATATTTTTCTATTTTGCTTATTCGTTCACCGTTATTTTACCCACGTTTTCATTCACCATAATACACTCTTGTTCTAGCTTAGAAATTGTTTTCACATGATTGGCTGCTAGTGACGTTCGTATACATGTCAATTGTTTAAATTCTGAAACGACGGTGGAATTAGGATTTGTACTTTTCAGGTCATTTGTAAATCATGTCCATATTTCTGGAACGTGGAAAACGTTGTCACCTTCCCTTAAAACCCACATCTATGTTTTTTTTTTTTTTTTTTTAAACAACAATAAAATTCTTGAACGCATACATCCGCCAAAGAGTCCGTTTAGTTCTTTGGTCAGGACGTGATGATTTGAAGTAAAGGGTTTGAAAATATTGGTTTACTTTGGACTCAAACCATTTAAAAATAGGGTACTTTTATGTTAGAAAAGACAATTTTGCTTTAATGATAGAATAAGGTATTATAATTGTTGAATTAAGATTTTAATAATATATGATTGTTTAAGTTAAAAACTTATAACATGCGATACATAATTATTTTCGGTCACAAATCAAATTGTTGAAACGATTTCTGGTCGCAAACTAGACTGTTAAAAACCACCAATAGAGCACAGTTACCATTTCCATGCTTAAAAATTGCCCCAAAAATAAGGGGATTAAACTAAAATTTTTATTTTTTTAAAAAATCAAATTAATAATTTGATCCATTCTTGAAAAAGATTTTTCAAACACTAGTTTGAAGTAAAACAATGAACCAACCAAACAAAGGTGTTTGGCAAAAGTAGTCTAAATGACTTTCTTAGTTACAAACAATGTAATGCCCTCACATGTTAACAATAAAAAAAATAGCTACAGTATAAAGCTCTCGTATGCTACAGTAAAAATAGTTGCAACTATTCTGCTAAACACTCTATAAATGTCTAACTGTTATGAAGACTTTTTTTTTAAAAAAAAAAATTTACAGGACGATAAAACTAAAAATTTAAGCTAAAATTATAGCGTAACAACATTTTCTTGAGTTTTGACCTTTCTTTTTCTCTCTCTTTCTCTCTCTTTTACTTCCCTTTTTAATAGAATCTTAATTCGTTAATCACAAAAATATTTTCAGTCCAAAGTTCTTTGGGGATCGTATTTTATTCTATTTTTTCTATTTTATATCAATAATATACTCTTGATGCTAACTTATCATTCTGTTTTTCCTGTTTTTTTTTTTTTTTTTTTTGTGGTAAAGAATCATTCTTGCTGTAGTCTAGACTAATTTAGTTCACTATTATATGACAACATTATTGATACATTACAGTATCTCAATTAATACACAATACGATTAAGAGTGAATTATTTATTTATTAATTTTTTCTCCTACCAAATTAATGATAGCCCTAAGCTATTTTCCGTATGTCTTCCTTGTCAGAAAAATTATAGGAGCCCGGTACTTCAAGCTAGACGGCATTCCCGACCCATTGGACGTAGCTTCTCCGTTGGACGTCGACGGCCACGGTACTCACACATCGTCGACCTTAGCCGGAGACCATGTTCCGAATGCCAGCCTCTTCGGCCTCGCCAAGGGGACATCGCGGGGTGCCGTACCCTCGGCGAGGGTGGCCATGTACAAGGTATGTTGGATTTCCTCCGGCTGCGCCGACATGGATATCCTCGCGGCCTTTGATGCTGCCATCCACGACGGCGTTGACGTGATATCAATTTCAATTGGTGGGGCTTTCCAAGGTTACACGACAGACTCCATAGCGGTCGGCTCATTTCACGCTATGCAAAAGGGCATCATGACGGTCGCCTCGGCGGGAAACGACGGGCCGAGTCTCTACAGTGTTGCCAACCATGCGCCTTGGTTGATGACCGTGGCTGCTAGCGGTATTGATAGGGCGTTCAAGAGCCAAGTCCTGTTTGGAGATGGAAAGAGCATTTTGGTAAGTTTAACATTTTCAATCATCATTCATGCATGTTGTAATTCTCATCAAATAAAAATCGTTAATAGTACATAGTGTAACACAGTATAGTTTTGAATTAACTCATCATTTCATTTGTACCACTTAAAAGTACTAATTGATGGTATTAACATATAAACAGAGTTCTGGCGTACTGCACCTTAATTTCAATAGCATTAATTACTAAAATTGCTTTTTGTTATTTTTCACTAGCATCTAATTAGTATCCCCTTATTAATGAAGATAATAGTTTAATATTTTAAACATGTGGTCCATATCAAATTGTTGAAGAAAAAGGAAACTGAAATTAAAAGACGAAAAGGGGAATTGTGAATTTGAGTTGTAAAGAATTTCTTTTTTGAAATGTTATTTTCCTCCGCTCAAAAAGAATTTGCTAATAGGATTATTGGCCAAAACCTCTAAGGTACAGTGAAAAGAAGGAATTTTATAATTAGAAATTTTATAGATTTCCATTGAACACAAAAAACGGTTGATCACTCTAGCAAATGTAGTGTGAAGAATATATTAGATGCATATGCTTTTTGCATATAACATAGATATGGTATTGCATATACATTCTAATTATAAAGCAATTATGTTCTTTTTATATTTTTGATGCATTTTTTACTTTTCAACTTTCACTTATATTACAATTTCTCAAGACAAATATGGCCATGTACTATGGCACCTATTTATAGCATTGTCGTTTGGAGAATCAGTTGAAGCTAAAAAATTATAATATATGAAAAAAAAAATTTGTTGAGATAGCTGCAGTTTTTTTCGAGGCTTCTCAACAATTTTTTTCGAGGCTGCCAAACAACCTATTCCTTATGAGTTTTTAGCTTAGGAACAATGACTCTGTGGTTGTTAGTTAGTAATTACTAGCTAAATTAATGTACAACAAGCTTTTTTTATTTTTTACAAACCCATGACTCTTGTTCGCAAGTGCAAAATAGAGATTGTACTAGAACATAAAAAATATACAGAAAGCAAACCATATAACGTGACCATGGTTTTACATGCATGAAATGCAGGGGAATGGGATAAGCACATTCCTTCCAAAGCAAAAAATGTACCCGCTTGTCAGTGGGGATGATATAGCCCGAAACTCTGCAAGCAAGGACGAAGCTAGGTAAATCCTATCTTTACTATGTGTGTATTTGTCCACATACATGAATTTCGCAAAATATATACATCAAAGATACTGATTTGCATGCGCTACAAACATATAGCTACTGTTACGATGGCTCTCTGGACTCTAAGAAGGTAAAAGGAAAGCTTGTCTTTTGCAAGCTTGGAAGTTGGGGAACTGACTCGGTGATTAAAGGGATTGGAGGGATTGGCACCATCCTTGAAAGCGACCGGTATCCCGACACCGCGCAAATTTTCATGGCGCCATCAACCATGGTCAATTCCACAGTAGGTGAAACCATCAACCGCTACATAAGCTCAACACGGTACGTGAAAAACACATGGTTATAGCACTAATATTATTACAAGTACAAAGTTAGATTATGATGTGATTCTTTGGGGCATTTTGTCGAACACGTTGCAGTTCCGCAACGGCTGTGATACACAACACTCAAGAAGTACGAGTCCCTGCTCCGTTTATTGCTTCTTTTTCATCTCGGGGTCCAAGTCCAGGATCAAAACGCGTCCTCAAGGTAAAATTATTGCCACAATTTTATTTATAAGTAAAAAGAAATTATTCTCTTAAAGTGAATATATTTAGAACAACTTACATATCCATTAAAAATTAATTTAAAATGACAAATTCAATACGATGTGCATTCATAAATATGTATCATGTGAATATATTTAGTTTTGAGTGATATTTATCTCTCATTTTGATTAAAATTTTATTGTAATCTATACGTAAGACCACGATAAATACATTTTGTGATATCTAAATTGCACAAATAGTTGCGTCTTTGTCCTTAGTTATTACAAATGTTTGTCAAAAAATGTGACAGATTAAAGGATTGTATATGTAAGTGTCACGTACCACTTTAATTTCTGGGACAAAATAAATCAAAGTTGAACATGCTAAAAATGAGATTCAGATTCTTTTCAAAGTTAGAGACACCTGAATGTGGTAATTTGATGAATATATATACATATATATGCTTATATATATAATTAATAAATATGGTGGTGCATGTAGCCTGATATTGCAGCACCAGGATTAGACATATTGGCATCATACACGCCTTTGAAGTCACTGACGGGGCTGAAAGGCGACACCCAATATTCAAAATTCACCATAATGTCTGGCACTTCCATGGCATGCCCCCACGTTGCCGGAGTAGCTGCTTATATCAAGTCATTCCACCCCAATTGGTCCCCCGCTGCCATCAGATCTGCCATCTTGACCACTGGTAACTAAATTACGCATAATGCTACACTACAAAAACACTAATACATTTCCCTTTAAAAAAAATTACTAATACATTTAATAAGTCTCCAAATATTTTTTTTGTCATTCTTGTTGGACGTACTTTAATTTTATGTGTTCTGTTCTTTCTTTCTGTTTTTTAATAGATTTCTTGACCTGTGATGAGAAAATGACTAAAATTAACCCCACAAAAAAAAAAAAAGAATTCAGATTGCAACTTCATAAATAGTTCAAGGACCAATTTCACAACACAGTCAAATCTCATAATATTTAAAAAAAAAATGATATAAATCTGTGTCACTCAAAATCTGGCATTCTTCTAGTTTTCTCTCACTATATATCAAATTAATAAAAGTGGAATTCCAAAAAAATGAAGAGTAGGGCAAGCAATCTATGAATATGGTTATTAGCACTGATAGTCACTGAAGTATGTGCATAGTTAATAATCGGTGTCAATGTATGTTATTGCCATTTTTTTTTTCTAGTTCCAAATATATATTACCATTTCCACCGGAGATAATCTAAGAAATATGCTTGGTTAATTGTAAGTAGCTCAGATCTAATCCTAATATTCTAAGAAATATGCTTTTTTTTTTTTTTTTTTTTGAGGGGAAGAAATATGCTTTGTTAATTATAAGTACTTTCATTATTATCCCTAACCTTCCATCGATCTTTTGTTTTTTTTTTTTTTCAAACAAAAAGCTAAACCTATGAGCCAAAGAGTAAATGCCGAAGCAGAATTCGCCTATGGAGCCGGCCTAGTGAACCCTATAAGAGCTTTGAATCCGGGCTTAGTTTATGACATGAATGACATGTCGTACGTCCACTTCCTCTGCCTAGAAGGTTACAATAGCTCCTCTCTGGCTTCTTTGACAGGTTCTTCTGTAAATTGCTCATCCTTGATCCCTGGCCTCGGCTACGATGGTCTCAACTATCCAACTTTCCAATTAGCCCTAAACAGAAACCAAACAACGACATTCGCCATATTCCGGAGAACAGTCACTAACGTTGGCGTGGCTAGGTCTGTCTACAATGTGACTGTGAGAGCTCCAAAAGGAATAGAGATCACCGTTACGCCGACGAGCCTTGTGTTCAATAAAGCCATGCAGAAGAGGAGCTTCAAGGTTGTGGTGAAGGCAAAATGGGAACCTAGCATGAGGGGAAGAACGGTTTCCGGTATGCTTGCATGGAAAAGCTCTCGCTACGTTGTTAGAAGCCCTGTCGTTGTCTATAGTCCACTTGAAAATGTTGATCATATTGTTAAGGTCAATAATGACAATGCCTTGTGAAGAAAGAGACAATATGCATGTGAATGATGAAGAGAAGGAAGTGAGATTACGGTGTAACATATTGTCTGTCCAGTTAATGTTGACTTTAATTATGTTTCTCCGCTGAAAGAATTAGTAATTGAGCTGAGAAATTACTTCTTTTTATGAAAAAAAAAAAAGAAAGAGAATTATTGCAAAAACACACTAGTATATATACACACATGCATATATGTAAATGTATAATCTCGGACTGGATCCTCTGTCCGAAAATGCTGTCTAGAACCTTGTACAATTAATTAAAAATTAACACGACAGTGAACATACAGGGGCGGAGCCAGTAATTTTTTTAGAGAGGTGTGAATTGAACAAAAATTTTTAGAAGTTTTAGAGTCCGAAAAATGTTGAATTTATATTGAAATACAGTAGAATTTGGATTTATTTGAGATTTTAAGTTTGAAACATATGTACTCAAATATAAAAGTTTAGGGTATAATTTAAATATTTAATAAAATTTATATCAATGTTGTAATAATATATAAATGTTGTAATAAAAAAATTAAGGGAGAACAAATAACCAAATTTGTTAAGAATTTGAGTTATGAGGCGATTTTTTTAAGGATGCTTGGACTTTAGGAGGCATGGGACAAATTCTCCATGGGCCGGGGCAGCCTCACCTACGCCCGTGTGAACATAAGAAGCTGTTTTTAAGGGTGTTAACAATCGTTAACGTTTATGTCATCTATCATTCCATTTGTATGTTCTAACTGCCAGAGAGAATGCACATTAATTCCTCTCTCCTTGTCCTTCCACTAAAAAACTATTTGGCAATTGGATCCGGTAATTCTCTCTACCCTGAGTGGCAATAAAGAAGAAAGCACGTTTTTCGTATTTTCCCCGTAACTTTGATGTTGGTAAATATTTTTCCCAATGTGGATTTCTAGTACGTATCGCATGGGTCAGCATTGAAATAAATAGATTGAGAAGGGAAAAAGGAGGTTTTTGAAACAACTAGATTGAGAAGGGAAAAGGAGGTTTTCATGTCAGTTTTGAATAATTCTATATTTCCTCATAAAAGAACAGATTCTTTTTTAGTGTGATGATGTTTTGGTTCTTAATCAACGAGTCATAAACTTTTATTATTACTAGATGACTTGGAGAGATGGACTTCTAGAAAAAAATAAATAAATAAAAGGGAATTTTACATTTTTGTTCCTTGCATTTTGAGATTACTAAAAAAATAGGGAAGTTGTAGGAAATGTCGTATTGTATAAAATTATTAGTAGCAAATTTAATGTACACTTTAAGACAAAGGATGTCACTTATCAGTTTAACTGTTTAATTATGCAATTATGTAGACTAAAATACCCTCAACCTATCTTTAACGACAAATATGTTTTTATTTGTCTTTTTGTTTATTTATTTTCCTTTTTCTCCTTTAAGACAAAGGATGTCACGTATCAATTTAATTGTTTAATTATGCAATTATGTAGACTTAAATACCCTCAACCTATCTTCAACGACAAATATGTTTTTATTTGTCTATTTGTTTATTTATTTTCCTTTTTCTCCTCTCTCTTTCTCATCCTTGATAGTGGATTTGGAGTTGTTGCTAACGAACCGCCAGCTACCTGTGTTCAAATGTTCAACGACCTAGAGTGCTATAGCGACGATCAATCCGGTGTTCGGGATTTGATTTCACGTCATTGCCGACTACGAATCTCAAACAGAGGCGATATGGTTTCACTAATAGTTTGTGGTCAAGATCTCTACCTTTGATCTAGTAAGATCGACAACAAGGACGTGTGACGGGCAACAACGACGATGACAACAAACCAACAAGAGGCAAGAGGATGGTAAAGCCAGAGAGATCTTATGTCGAGAAAAGACGTCACATTAGAGAGTGTCCTGCAGATGATGAGGCGTAACATAGAGAGGATGTCATGCTGGAGTCAGAGAAGAGATATCGAGAGGTTGAGAGGTTGAGAGAGGGGAATAGAAATAAAGAAAAGAATGTGTCGGTATAGAAGGAGGTTATTTTTGACATTTTGCTCATGTAAAATTTTGATTTATAATAAACTTGATATTTACTAAACATTTTCCCTACACCTGATATTTATTTTAATTAGGATTATCAAATCTAACATTTACCTCATCCTCCCCCAAAAAATTATAGCTTGTAAATTAGATGGTTGTACTTTGCACTTTCAAATTGCCAATTTGTATCCAATCTATACCTTTTTTTGCTCAACTATCTATTTAAATTATGAAATTTTAAGAACATCTTTACTCAAAAATCATCAATTAATTTTTTTTAGTTATAGGTATAAAAGGTAATACGTTATTAATTAAATATGAATTTTTAAAATTTCACAAGTCAAAATAGACAACTGATGGGGAAATGGTATATTGATTATTAAGAATTAAATGACAAAACGAAGGTATAAAAGTAAATCAAAATATTAGGTATAAGTTTTGATAATTTGAAAATACAAAGTATATAAATGCAAATATCCCAAATAAAAAAACAGTGGGAGAGAAAAAGATAGGGTCAAATGCTAGCGTTTTTTACTTTTCGTACTGTAACTTTAACGGCGATGTGGCGGGGACCAATCAGCCTCTTTTGGACAGAGGATTTAAGTCCATATAATCTCAATAAGGTCAAAGATGAGAGCATTAGTGAACCACACATTTAATTTTATACCAAACGCTGTGAAAATTTTTCAAGCTAATTGTTAGTGGTGATGTTTGAGAATGCCTAATACTAGGATTAGGGTCAGTTGCACAGTTGGAAGACTTGTAAAATGTTTAAGATTAACATGGTGTTAATTAATTTTAATTAGTTAATGACACAACAACGGTACTAAAAATAGAAAGAATATATATAGCCAATAATATTACATAACAAACAGAAATTTTTTATTGTCTGATCTATGACAACTGAAACCTCATTTTTCAGGCTTATCTTTTCTAAAAGAAACTTAACAGTAAGCCTAACTATAAACTAATTCTTCTCTCTCCTCAATATTTCATATCCAAAATGGTTGACAAGTTAGAGATAATTAGGTTTTTCTTTTCTTAAAAAATGCAGTTTTTAATGGACCAATCCATAATCCTAAACTTATGAATACCTAATATCTGTTAGTTAAGCCTCCAATACATCAAATCTAAGACTACGTGCTATGTACAACTTTCAAAATTTGTTGTATTGGGTCTTTGAATATTTGCATGGATATGCAGAAAGATGAGAGCTGGGAATATTAATAAAAATATTATTCTTAATGAACAACATAGAAAATTTCAGGTTAACATATGTGCTACAGTTACGTATATAATATTTCCTTTGTTGTATATATTCGACTTCCTAGCTTCAAATAGGTTGTGCAGATCATGGGATTATTAATGGTCACTAAAGGACAACGTTGGATCAGCCACGAGGAATCAACAATTTCTTTTTCATGCTCCACTTGTTTGGCTTGGTTTTTCTATTCCTCCCTGCAGTTTTCTATGTTATGATTTGCTTAAGAGAAAACATGAGAAGCAAGAAGATTTTGCCTGTATCAGATACCCAAGAGCCTACAGTTGCTCCGGCTTAATTAGCGTCATCTCCAATTATGTATTACTGATAATCCAAGATTGGTCATCAGTACTTTGCTGTAAGATATTACAAAAAGAGTTCCATTGCGAATTCAAAGGAAATGTTGGCGTTTTATCTTTTTGGTGTTGTTCATGTTGAAATATGGTGATAATTATTTCTGAATTTATAAGATTTAGTTTGACTCGTAAAAATTAGCAGATAATTAGCCAGACTTTTAGGTTTGATTTGGAGGATTTTTTGGTACTTGTTTACTAATAGTTTGTCCTCTGTATATTTTGTATTTATTTGTGAATAAGACAAATAAAAATATTCTCTTCCATGAGAAACGTTACGGTCACTCTCTTTATCACTATATTTGTAACCCTTTAGATTCTCCTTTAGTCACATGTTATTCCACTTACAAATAAAGTTTAAGCATAACAATAACCCATTATTTTTTATTTTATTACAAATTTGCCACCCTTTAAAATTATAAGAGAAGGTATAAATTTTTTTCTTTTTCTTTTCATCAAATAGTAGACTTATATTATAACTTTATATATATATACATATATATATGTATATAATACATTCTTATATATGTTTTGTCACGCCCCGGAGTACGGGAGGTGACGTGGTGGTTTAATTAAATTAATTAAGATGAAGATTTGGTTAAAAACAGAGTTTAAAATTTAAATTTATAATTAAAAGTGATAATTTTTAAAACCGTTTAAATAGAAGAAATTAAGAAAATAAAATAAATCGTTATAATAATTAAGCAAATAAAATAACATTAAAAATAATTAAATATGGGGTGGAACGCGTATGGGTCTCACTGGCCACATATTGTGCACACACATATAGTACTAACAATATTATGATACAACCACAGTCCGAAAGTAAAGAATGTTAAAAATCTTACATGTCTTGAATTGTAACTTAACCTACCAAGTTCTTCTACTGATCGTAAGTCCGGTTGGCGGACTCTTCTCCAATCCTATGCCGATATCCACCTAGGGTTAAGATTTTAAAACAGATAAAATATGAGCGAAAGGCTCAGTAGAACTATATTTAAAAATTATTCAACTTTAAAAGAAATTTC
>CAMOHE010044423.1:0-19245 GCA_946598075.1 Artocarpus hirsutus | reverse complement strand
AATATTGTCTTACAAAATTAATTGTTTTTAGTCTCACATAATTGTATCGTCTATTAATTTATTTATTATTTAAACATGATACATTATTAGGGCACTTAAGGATTGGAAGCTTCAAGCAGGAACCGGCGTCACAAACCGACCGAACGGAACGTTATATTCTAAACATAAGTGTCCAAGACAACAAAGAAACATAGAATGTGGTTTTTTTATTCTACGTTTCATACGGGATATAATTACAAGTGGTAAACAAGCCTTAGGAAAAAAAGATTTTTATATACATATAGATATACATGAAGTTAGATTAGAGGGGGTACAATTTGTAAATAGGTTTGTGTTTTTAGATAGGTACACGTCATAGTAGATTAACAAAGTGCTCAAAATAGCTCAAATGTAAAATGATCTTGTAAATACAATGCAATTTTTAATATACAACAATTATTGTATGTAATTAGGGCCTTGATGTAATGGATAACACATGGGACTGGTCATCCCGTAGGATATTGAAATTATGGGAGAATTTTTTTTCAAAAATACCAAATTTCCACTACAGTTGTAGTCAAAAACCGTCATGGAAGGCGGAGCTTCTACGACGGTTTTTCACCAAAACTATCGTGGAAGGCTAAACTTCCACGACGGTATTCTACCAAAATCGTCGTGGAATATCGACCTTCGACAACATTTTTGGTGAAAAACCATCGTAGAAGCTTAGCCTTCCACTACGGTTTCGGTGAAAAACTGTCGTGGAAGGCCGTTTTCACGATGTTTTTGGTAAAAAATCATCGTGAAAGGCCTAGCTTCCACGACAGTTTTTTGCCAAAACCGTCATGGAAACTCGGCCTTTCATGATGGTTTTGGTCAAAAACCGCAGTGGAAGCCTCGACTTTCATGACGATTTTGGACTCTTCCACGACGGTTTTGGTGGAAAACCGTCGTGGAACCTCCGCCATCCACGACAGTTTTCACAAAAAACTACCACTACAAGAAATTATGGATTATACAACCTTTATTTCACAACCGTTTCCTCAAAACCGTCGTGGTAAGGTAAAAAATACGCGATAAGTTATGCCCATGAAAACAAAGACCGTCGTGGAATAGGGTGAAGATACCACGACGGTTTTTTGAAAAAACCGTCATGGAATACACAAGATATCATGACGGTTTTTTTGGAAAACCGTTCTAGTATCTTCATATACCACGACGATTTTCCAGAGAAACCGTCATGGTATCTTCGAGATACCATGATGGTTTTTTCCATCTTCCACGACGGTTTTTTCAAAAAATCGTCATGGTAGCTTCCTTAAAACCCCTTTCTACCTCAGCATTCAGACACATTTCAGAAACACACACTTTACAAATACAAACACAGACCCTTTCTAATCAGCCGCCGCCATCTCTCTCCGCCTCCACACTCCTTAATCTCAGACCAATTTGTAAGTTTTTTTGTAGAAAGTGAGAAATAGTTGTTGATTATGATGTATAATTAATCTGAAATTGATAAATAGTTGTTGATTTTGTTGTTTATTCTGTGAAGTTTGTATTGTGGATCATGGGTACATATGATTTCTTCATTTTATAATGTGAAGATGTAACTTGTTTTTTTATGATGGGTGATGTTTTTTTTATGATTAATTAATTATGTAGGCGTGGGTATATATATAAATTGTGAAATTAATTTTAATTTAATATTTCCTATTTATTATTTTGATTTAGGAATTGCAAAATGGATAGGAAATGGATGTGGGATTTTCGATTGTCTAAAGAGTATGTGAGTGGTGTGAAAGAGTTCTTTGATTTTGCCAAAAGTCATGCAAATGGTGACAAAATTCGATATCCTTGTGTTAAATGTGGAAACCATAGATTGCATCCAATTACAATTGTTAGAGGACATTTATTTCGAAATAGAATCATAAGTAGTTATCAAACATGGCATTTTCATGGCGAGTCTAATTTCAATCCAACTTTACTAAATAAAGAAAAGCAATCTATTGTGGAGGATAACATGGAGGATGGAGACAATATGGTTGACATGGTCAATGATTTAGAAAAACACTTTGTGCACCGTTCGGATTTATTTGAGACAATGATGAATGATGCAGAGACACCAGTGTATGAGGGGTGTACCAATTTTACTAAATTGTCTGCATTAGTTGAATTATGGAATTTGAAAGCGTCGGGTGGTTGGTCGAATTCTAGTTTTATAAAGCTGTTGGAATTTTTATGAAGACTTCTGCCATGGGGTAATAAATTACTAACTAGTATGTATGAGGCTAAGAAGACTTTGAGCACTTTGGAAATGGATTATGAGAAAATTCATGCATGTGAAAATGATTGTATTCTCTATAGGCAAGAGTATGAGGACGAGAATTATTGTCCAGTTTGTCAACAAGCAAGGTGGAAGAAAGGAAAGCAGCTAAAAGATGGCAAGAATGGAGTGCTAAAGAAAGTGTTATGGTACATTCCACCGGTACCACGTTTGAGGCGTTTATTCGAAAACCCAGAACATGCCAAGAATTTGACATGGCATCATGACAAACGGGTGGATGATGGATGCCTAGACACCCGATGGATTCACCACAAAGGAAGACTTTTGAAGCCGATCATCCCAACTTTAGTGTGGATCCAAGAAACATACATTTCGCTTTGTCGACTAGTGGAATAAACCTACATAGTAACATGAGTAGTAGGCATAGCACTTGGCCCGTAATACTTGTTAGCTATAATCTCCCTCTGAAGATGTGCATCAAGCAGAAGTTTTTAATGTTGTCCTTATTGATTTCGGGTTATCACCAACCAGGTAATGACATTGACGTATACTTGGGACCGTTAATCGATGATCTAAAAAGGTTGTGAAAAAAGAGAGTTGAAGTTAGAGATGCTTACCGAAAAGAGACATTCACACTCCGAGCGATGTTGATATGGACTATTGACGACTTCCTCGCATATGGCAATTTATCTGGTTATTCAGTGAAGAGTTCTATTGGTTGTCCTATTTGTATGACGGAAACGTCTCACAAACGGTTGAAAAATGGAAAGAAAACTGTTTTTCTTGGTCATAGAAGATGGTTTCCAAGAGATCATCGCTACAGTAGACAAAAAAAAGCATTTGATGGCAACAACGAAGAAAGAGACCCTGTGCGCCCCTTGACGGGTGAACAAATATTTGAAATGGTACAAGATATAAGAGTTGTATTCGGTAAGAGAAAGCGAGATAAGGAGGAGATGCAAAATGATGGACCATGGAAAAAAAGATCAATCTTCTTTGAACTTCCCTATTGGAAGACACTTTTTGTTCATCATTGCTTGGATGTATGCATATTGAGAAGAACGTCTGTGAATCCGTAGTCAGCACATTGCTTGACATTCTGGGCAAAACTAAGGATGGTGAAAAAGCTCGGTTGGATCTCATGGAAATGAAGATTAGGCCTAATTTGTTTCCTAAGAGAAGAGGGAATCAGACATATTTACCTCCGGCAACGCGCACGTTATCCAGAGCAGAAAAGAGAAAGCTTTGTGAATGGCTTGCTTCATTAAAAGTGCCAGATGAGTATTCTTTGAACTTCAAAAAGTTGATGTCGGTGAAAGATTTGAAACTTATTGGCATGAAATCACACGATTGTCATATGTTGATGCAGCAATTACTACCACTTGCTTTGCGGGGAATTCTAACAAAGGATGTAAGATTTACAATTTCTAAGTTATGCTCGTTCTTCAATTCAATATGCATGAAGGTCATTGATCCACTTGTGCCAGATTCACTGCAATCGGAGTTGGTGCAAACCTTATGCATGCTTGAAAAGTATTTCCCACCGACATTTTTTAACATCATGATTCATTTAACGGTGCACTTAGTACGTGAAGTTAAGTTATGCAGACCGGTGTATTTTAGATGGATGTACCCATTTGAAAGATATATGAAGGTTTGAAGGGCTATATGAAGAATCGAAATAGGCCGGAGGGATGTATTGTAGAAAGTTACATAGCTGAGGAATCAGTTGAATTTTGCTCCGAGTACCTATCTAATGCGGACATAATTGGGGTGCCAAAGACTATAAATATTGACGCTAGGGGACTATCTATGGGCAATCCTTCTTCAGTAAGTCGAGAGGAGTGGGAGCAAGCTTGTCTTTATGTCTTGCACAATACTAATGAAGTGGAGCCTTTCATTGAGGTGCACATGAACGAATTAAAGAAAACATTCCCAAAAAGAGCAAGAAATGAGAAGTGGTTGCAAGATAAACACAACCGGACCTTTCGGTTGTGGATTAGAGCATACATCTATGGCAAGTGGTACACATCACAAGATGGAGGCATTTCACAGGAGTTGAAGAACCTAGCTAGAGGTCTGTCGTCAGTAGTTACAAGGTATACGTCATATTCTATAAATGGTTACACTTTCTACACTCACAAAAGGGATGAGAAGCATCTGATACAAAATAGCGGTGCCACTCTCAATGCAAAGGCTATGCATATTGCCTCCGCCAAGGATAAGAATCTGGTATATGGAACCATGAACTACTTTGGTTTCATTGAAGATATTTGGGAACTTGATTATGGGGGATTATGCATAGCACTTTTTAAGTGCAAGTGGGCCGACAATAACTATGTTAAGAACGACTACGACGGCATCACGATGGTTGACTTTAGAAGATTGGAATAGAGGAATGATCCATTCATTATGGCATCACAAGCAATCCAAGTTTTTTACACTACTGATCCCCAAGACATGGAGTTGTCTCTGGTTGTCCCAACAAAGCCAAGAATAGTTATTGATGGTGAAGGAGTTGATGAAGATTGCGCGGACATCCCTTCATTCACAAAGGGATTGCCAATGGTTAATGAGATAGATAATTTTGAAGATGATGTTTCGTACTTGCTTCGTGAAGAAGTGGAATGGATACATATTGACGAACCAATAAAAAAAAAGGTTAAAAGATGAGCCTCAATAATTTGTATATATGTCAATTTAATTACGTGTAACATTTTTCAATATTATGGAAATTTCTGTATATTGATCATCTATAGTTAAATTTCAAGTAAAAATTGAGATAAAGTATATATTCTGGGCCATTGGATGCTTAATTAACACACGGGCTGGCCACCCTGGGCAGCAAAAATAAAATATGTGGAAAAAGGTTGTTAGACATTTTTTTCACGACGGTTTCTGTAAGAAATCGTCGTGGTAGAGGAGCGACCACGACAGTTTCAAGCGGAAACCGTTCATGGTAGCTGGAGCTACCACAAAGGTTTGAAGTGGAAACCGTCGTGGTAGCTCGAGCTACCCCGAATGGTTTTCGCTTCAAACTGTCATGGTAGCTCGAACTACCTCGACGGTTTCCACTAGTAACCGTGGTGGTAGCTCGAGCTACCACGACGGTTTCCACTAGAAACCGTGGTGGTAGCTCCTCTACCACAACGGTTTGGTTGTTGTAGAAGATACCACGACGGTTTCTTCTTGAAACCGTCATGGTAGCTATACTTCTGCAATAAATTGCATGGTGGCGATACCACAACGGTTTCCTCAAGATTCCATCTTGGTAGATCTACCACAACACCTTATGAAAGAAACCGTCGTCGTAGATAATATTCCACGACGGTTTCTCTGCAGAAATCGTCGTGAAAAAAATGTCTGAAAACCTTTTTCCACACATTTTATTTTTGCTGTCCAGCGTGGCTAGCCTGTGTGTTAAGCATCCAATGGCCCAGAATATATACTTTATCTCCATCTTTAATAGAAATTTAACTATAGATGATCAATATATAGAAATTGCCATAATATTGAAAATGTAGTAATTAAATTGCACAAAAATGTTACACGTAAATTGACATATATACAAATTATTGATGCCCATATTTTAACCTTTTTTTTCATTGGTTCGTCAATACGTATTGTAAATTTTTTTTTTCTACAAGACAAATTGCACAAAAATACAAATTACTCATAAAGCTACCATGACGGTTTGTGCAAAAAAGAGAGCTACCATGACGGTTTCTGACAGAAACTGTCGTGGTAGCTTTCTTCAATTTTTAAATTTTTGAAATCTGCACCACCCACATCCATTTATATTGCGCTCCCATTCCTCATTCTCTATCTTAAATCCCTCTTCTTTATCTCTCTAAAAACCCATTCCTTACTCTCTATCTCAAATCCCTCTTTCTATGTCTCTCTAAAAACACCCACACCCATTAAGAACTCCCTCCGCCACCACCATCTCCACGGTGCTGCCCCACCTCCGGTAAGTTGGCCCCTCTCTCTCTCTCTCCTCTTCCCCCTCCCCCTCCCCCTTGCCCCCCCCGGTGCCTCCCCCAGCTCCCCCGCCCTCGCCTAACCTCCCCCAGCCAACCCCCTGCTCGAGCCACCCTCCCCCCCGCCTCCAGCCGTCCTCGCCCATGCCCCCCCTCGCCTCCCCCAGCTCCCCCGCCCCCTTTCACCTCCCCTAGCCCCCCTGCCCCCCTCGCCTCCCCCAGCTTTCCCCCGACGCCCCCTCACCTTCGTCTAGCCCCCCCACCCCCAACCGCCCTCCCCTCCGCCCTCCCCCCCCCCGTGCCTCCCCCCAGCTCCCCCCGTCCCCGCCTCACCTCTGCCCAGCTCCCCCGTCCCCCCCTCACCTCCCCCCAGCTCTTCTAGCCCCCCCTCGCCTCTGCCCAGCCGCCCCCCCCGCCCCTAAACCAGCTTACCCCTCCCCCCACCTACTCTCTTCATCATGTAATCAATTAGAAATGTTATTATGCCAATATTTGATTATGTAGAATTATGTCATTCGGTGAAATTGTACATATGTGAAGCTGACAATTAATTGTGCAATTTGTGGTGAATATGTCAATATATTGAACATGTGAAATTATGTCAATATGTACAATTTGTGAAATTATATTTGTAATTGTAAATATGTGTAAACTTCTAAATATGTGTAATTATGTGAAATTATATGAATATGTGAAAAGTGTTGTTGAAATTGTGCAATTGTGAATATGTTAAGATTTGATTACGTAAAATTATGTCAATATATAAGCTTTTGAATATGTGAAGATGGAAAGTTATGCAATTTGTGGTGAATATGTCAATATGTCTATTAGAGGAAAATCATGTGAAATTGTGCAAGTCATGATATTAATATGTGAATATGTGTAGTTTGTGATTAATATTAGTATATATATGTTAGTTTTTGAATACGTTGCACAAGTAAAATGTCTCGGGAATTCGAAAGTGACAAGAACGAGAAAGAGTACAAACGCTGCACTTCATCTGCAATGCAATATAGCAAGGGAAACAATCACAATAAGCCATGAAGGCGAACCGATTTTGATCCAAAAGTAGACTTTGATCGAAGGTCAACATTAATGAAAAAAATTCATCGGATGAGAAAGAACAGTTTAAGAATTGAAGTGACTTTTGATTCGAAAGGCCAACCGGAAGGTGCACCTGGTCATGAATTAAGTAGTTGGATCGAAGTCCTTAGTCGAGAGCACATTCCAATATGGACAAAAGATTGGAGGTCTAAGGATTTAGATAAAGTAAATGAAGTGATTTGGAGAGAGATATATGAAGCTTTCATAGTTGAGGATTGGTATAGAAAAAGGGCTTTAAAGGTTTACGATGAATTAGCAAAGGGGGATCAGATCCAAACTCTACGTTACCTTCGTACAGCCATACCTTTTCATTTCGGAGGAGGATGTAAATATATATAAACGGCCTCCTACGATAGCACACTACTACCCCTCCATAAACGATGAAGATTGGGAAGCTTTTGTGAGGTATCAACGTTCCAATGATTTCCAACTGCTATCATCAAATGCAAGAAAAATAAGAACAGAAAATGAATATTGCTCTATGGTTGGCCGAGTGGGATATAGAGAGCTCGAGCATTCCATAGTACGTTACTAATTAACTCAAACTACAAATATCAATTATTGCTACATTACTATGTTACTAACATAGTGTAACATAGTTTGCAAAGACAGGAATGTAACCAACACGGGAGGAGTTGTGGTTAAAATCACATCAAGGTCCCGATGGCCAGTTTAAAAATCCAAAAGTAGCAGAGATTTTTAACTTGATTGTAAGTCTACTCAACAGGAACAATTAATTTGTATTTTACTACAGGCGGATGAAGGATTGCTTGAATAACATGGTTGTATTGTTCTTGTACAGGATGAATACACAATGCAACAAAGTCAAGGGAGCTTCCAATCGGTCGGTAATGATGACATTTTGATGAGGGCACTAGGGAAACCGGAACATTTAGGACGTGTTCGCGGTTAATCAAAGTTTGTGAAGCAGTCTCAATGCTTCAACCTCTAACTAGGATTGTCAAAATTGAATTCTCAAATGTCGAAGATGCAGATGGAGATTGTACAACTTTGAAGTCTTGTGACTGAGCTCATTTCCCAAGGACGTGCTAAGTCGACGGATGATAGCATCTCACAATGCAACAGCTTCAAAGCTAGTTGTAACCCTCCCAATACTGTAGCAGACGTTGCAGAAGCTCTAGGAGCTCTAGAAGCTCCAAAAGCTCCAGAAGCTTTAGAAGCTCCAAAAGCTCCAGAAGCTTTAGAAGCTCCAAAAGCCCAATTGTCACCTCCTCGTTAAGGGCCCGAACAATGTAGGCTCATCGTTGAGGATAGAGTTAATAGTGAGTGTACACTTGTTGCGCTTGAGAAGGTGTGGATGGAGAGCCTTCCAACTGATACAGTTCATGGACGACTATTAGAGGAAGAGAACATGCGTGTTAGCATCACTACCATCAAAGTTAGAACAGCTGAATTGCCTGTTCGAACACTTGAAGCAACAACTGTGGGTGAAGCAGCAGGAAGCTTTGTCGCATGGCCGAAGAGATTAGTTGAAGTCATCACATTAACAAAGACAAGTCGAGCACCTAGCCATGTTCCCCAAGATCTAAGCGGAAAGAAGCGGCAAAAAAAGAAAAGCTCTCTAAAAGCAAGAGAATCACAACCTGAGGTTCAACAACGCCAAGGACAAACCGTTGCTAATGAGCACCTGCGTGCATTTAACTTCGCTTTAGTACCTCAACAATTTATGCAGTTAGCTCTATACGCACATTCTTTCATGCGCGATGGGTCGACCATTCAGTGCCCGATACCGGTAAATGTCACTGGCAATGATTTCCCTATCTATGTGGGGTATGAAGACGTTTACGACTTCATCAGCTTCGAAGAAATCGGGGCAAACTTTATCCTCGTATACCTCAGGTAATAACTCCAGCCTTATTTTAGTATTTTAAATATATACGTAGAGTTGTAAGGTGTTTTAACAAAAATCACTGTCATATTTTTTATTGTAGTTTCTTGGCGGAATATTGTGAACTTCAAGGCATGGTGCAAAATTTCGGCTTCATATCTCTTGCCATTGTTTCGAGTGCTATAAGAGACCAACAAAGTGATCATAAAAAGCGTGCCACATCACTCCTCCACCTATTAGCTGAAGTACCGAGGGGAAAATTATTCTTCCTGCCATACAACATCGGAGAACATTGGATGTTAGGACTTATTTTGCCATGGCAGGATCAAATATATTGGTTTGACACCCTCGGACACCCACCACATGAGGATTTCTTATCAGTCACAAGATTGCAAGTATTAATATTGTCTTACAAAATTAATTGTTTTTAGTCTCACATAATTGTATCGTCTATTAATTTATTTGTTATTTAAACACGATACATTATTAGGGCACTTAACAATTGGAAGCTTCAAGCGGGAACCGACATCACAAACCGACCGAACGGAACGTTATATTCTAAACGTAAGTGTCCAAGACAACAAGGAAACATAGAATGTGATTTTTTTATTCTACGTTTCATGCGGGATATAATTACAAGTGGTATACAAGCCTTAGGAAAAAAAGATTTTTATATACATACAGATATACATGAAGTTAGATTAGAGTGGGTATAATTTGTAAATAGGTTTGTGCTTTTTAGATAAGTACACGTCATAGTAGATTAACAAAGCGCTCAAAATAGCTCAAATATAAAATGATCTTGTAAGTACAATGCAATTTTTAATATACAGCAATTATTGTATGTAATTAGGGCCTTGATGTAATGGATAATACACGGGACTGGCCATCTCGTGGGAAATTAAAATTATGGGAGCATTTTTTTTTTCAAAAATACCAAAATTTCACGATGGTTTTAGTCAAAAACAGTCATGAAAGGCTAACCATCGTGGAATATCGACCTTCCACGACGGTTTTGGTAGAAAACCGTCGTGGAAGCTTAGCCTTCCAAGACGGTTTTGGTGAAAAACCGTTGTGGTAGGCTAAGCTTCCACAACGATTTTTCACCAAAACCGTTGTGGAAGCTAGGCCTTCCACGACGATTTTTTACCAAAACCGTCGTGGAAACTCGGCCTTCCACGACGGTTTTGGTCAAAAACCGTCGTGAAAGCCTCGACTTCCACGACGGTTTTGGACTCTTTCACGACGATTTTGGTGAAAAACCGTCGTGGAAGCTCCGCCTTCCACGACGATTTTCACAAAAAACAATACATCGTGGAAAATTAGCACTCCCACCGATCTCGCGCGTCAATTATTCTATTACACAACGGTAAAAAACCGTCGTGAAAACTCGGTCTTCTTCCACTACTAAAGTTTCCACGACGGTTTTTTAACCATCGTGAAATTTTTCCACGACGGTTATAAACCGTCGTGGATTCTACATTTTGTACTAGTGATTTAGTTGGGCAAAAATTGAAGATGGTTCTAGAACCAGCTTTTGAGAAGAAAATTATTAAAAGTTGTCGCAATAGTTTTATAGAAACCACCAAACTCACTGCCAAATTTTTTGCCCAAATGTTAAAAATTCAACGAGTTGTGATGACAAATACTCTTGGAATGAATATCTCTGACTCCTCGGTGCTAGTTGTACTCCACGAGCATTTGCAATGACATGTCATCACAAACACGTACGAATAGGAGTCTAAAACACTCCCATCGGATTACTTTTTAGTGCCACTAGGTATTTGCGATGACATCGCCACAAATGTTGAAGCACATTTTCTAAATTATATGGACAATATGTCATTGCTAATACCTTATTATATGCAATGACATGTCGTCGCAATTAATTTTTGAGAAGACATGTTCGAGATAATTAAATTTGAGGTATTAGTGACGACCTGTCATCGCAAATACTTTGACTATTAGCGATGAAAAATGTCACTAAAGGCCATGTTTGTAGTAATGGAAACCCTAACCTATTAAGGGTATTTTAGTCTATTTACTCTCAACTTGTTTATGCATCATTGTAAAAATTGTAAAAGTTTTTGGTGTTGTGGCATATATGGATCCACTTGGGTTTTAGTTGCCATCCCTATCAAATACTTCCACATGCTAGATCATACGTGTGCTTCAAAGTCCATAGCTTTGAAGCAGGCCCAAGATGTAGACAAACCGTGAGATAGGAAATCACATGCCTCGTATGTACAAATAAAAAAAGGGAAAGAATGGGAGAAGAAGCGGCAGGGAGGAGACGACAACAAAAGAAGAACTAAAGAACTATTGATTCATGGCTGGTTCGATTTGTTTACGGCTTTAAACTTGATATTTATTTCTAATTTTCTCGTACTGAGGTTGAGACTGTTACCCGATCTTGATAAAGTAGTTTTCTTTTATCGAATTAATTCCAGTCTTGTGGTCTTAAGTTTTTATTTTTTATTTTTTTGTCTTGATTTGTGTGCAAGTTTAACAAGAGAAACAATGACGGGTTATGTAATTACATTTAGCCTCAAGTTATAGAGATGCGACAGAAAAATTGGTCTCCAAGAAGTTTTAAGCGACGAAATTTTGACTTGTAAAGACTAGTTTTTGTCTGGATATAATTGTCATTTTTCGTGTTATTCATCACAATTTAGTATTATAGTAGATGTTATGAGAAGAATAAAACTATTACATAATAAAAAGTAAAATTATAATTAGTTATGAGTACCCATCAACGAAGTCAGAATATGTAAAGAAAATAAGTCATATGGGCTTTTTGCCAACATTATTACGTAATGAACATTTTCGACTACAGGCACCTCTTCCTGTCTTATGATTTAACAATAAACTTGACGCTTAGACATATGAATTTGACAATGAAGTTCATCCTCTTGAGAACTATGTCGCATAATAATCCCGGACATTGCAGGAAACGAAAAGGAACAAAGTAAAAAGACAAATCATAAGGCACAAGAAAATAGTCAAAATAGCGTGACATTGAATGCGTCAAAGCGTATTTCAAACAATAGTTAGAACAAAGTTGATTTAAAATTTATATTTTGTATAAAAAACACTATAATAAAATTATTTTCAACTACAATTTTAGGGTTTGAACTATATTTTGAAATGTCATTTTTATTTAAGGTTCATAAAAAGGACGGGGACTTCAAATTAATCGTCCATGAATCTTTATCTTCAAACCCCGATCATGTCAGTCCGAAACCAGATTACATAATAAAGAGAGAGAAAGAGACAAAGTGTGAGGGAGATGACGAAGCTGTTCTTAGAAAATCAAAAAGTCCAACATATAGCTTGACTTGCATCAAATTTTTATTTAGCATTGAGATATAGATATCCTGCTTTCTTGTCAGGAAAACGAAGGTCGTACAAACATTTTATTCATGAGTTATCAGATAATCAAATATAATTAATATAAAGAAGAAAACCGCGCTGATTCGAAAGCCATCTTTTCGATCATTTATATCCGATTCAGAGGCACACCCACATTTTTCTAGAGAAAATTCATCAAGTCAACTAACATAAAAGTGTTTGTGACCTCTCAACAAAAGTCTAAGAAAACCACCTTTTCTTTTATTTGTTTCCCAGCAAATTTCTTCTAGCTTCAAAATTTGTAACGCCTTTTCGAGACGATTAATTTAAAAGCAAACCACATGATTTTGTTACATATGAACTACTTGTATATTATACAATAATAATCAGCTTAATTATGATCATGTGATCAAGCCCATTTTGCCATCAAAGACATGCCACCGGCACCCAAAAGTACTGCTGCATATGACAGTTTGATGCTGCCCTGCAACTTTGGACCCATAAAATCTGCAGAGAGAAGATCAACCAAAGCCATGTAGATCAGAAGCCCTGCTGACGAAGCGTTAAGTAATCCGACAGTGATGAGCGCGCTTGGACTGTTCTCTTTGTAGGTAATCGACAAGGCTACTCCAAGAGCTATGCCAAAAGGAGTAGTTACCGAGAAAAAGAACACCATGATAGCCTTCTTCGGTAACTTGTATTCAGCCTGCATTAATTTTTTATTATTTTTTATTTTTGACAGAAAATATTAGTTATGAAAATTTTGACTTAAACGGTTTTGAAAAAATTGAATTAATTAAGAGTTATTGAAATTAATTTTGTTCTTTGATTTTGTCGGGTACCTGTAGAATGCAACCACCTAGACCCATTCCCTCAAACATTTGGTGGAAGCAAAGGGCGGCAATAAGACCTTTTATTGAGCAAGTGTTGTTTGAGGCTCCAAGAGAAAGCCCGATTACAACTGAGTGAACAACTATTCCAAGTTCTAGTACCTGTGCATATGCACCAGCGACTTTTGACATAAATAACAAAATGAATAAATATTATGTGCCAAACCAAAGATGAACTTCGCCTAGAACATATGTTAGAATAAAAAACTATGGTTAGTTCACATATTAAAGAGCTCAAGCTTTTAAAAAATTGATAGACTAACATAGTTTTAGAGCACGAGATCTTGACTTCAAACTAAACTGTCATTACATTTTGAGTATTAAGTATATTTCCAGCCCAGAGACAAGTTATATTCTTTGCAACAAAAGAAAAATGTGTACTTCTTTATTAGAAAACTAAAAAAAAAAAGAAAAAAAAAAAAGAAGAAGATGGCTCGTTAATAGTTGTTAGTTTTAGCATATGCATACACATAAAAAGGTACTTAGACAAAATTTATACATGATCACAAAATAAAGATAAAAAATTATTAACGTGGGTGTGAAGTTAATTCACTCACACGTAAGAATTTTATGGGGCAATTATTAATTATTAGTATTAATAATAATAAGAAAGATAACGAAATTAAGTGAAAAATATCAATAGGAATAATCTTACCATGGCAACAACACGATTACGAAGAAGCTGTGTCTCTTGAGGTCCTTCCTTGACAACTCCATGATGGTGTCCATGAAAGTGTCCTCCGACGTTAACAGCCATCTCTTGGTCTCTCTGAGCAGTGATTCCAGCCTTACCTTTCTTGCTATATATAGCAGTGGCCAAGGAATCTACCATCAAAGTGACAATCGCTGATAACATGGTCACAAAGCCAGTGAAAGGGAACTTGTGCCACGGATTTTCCTTCAAGCAATCAGACCACAACATGTCGAACGAGTTCGGCAAGACGTGCATGAACCCGGTGGCAAGAATGATGCCCGCCGCGAACGCCTTGATGACGATGAAGAGATTCCGGTCGGGCTGTAGGGCCGGGACCCTCTTGGTGAATAGAGGGAGGCAGACGCTGATCATGCTCGTGATTAGAATCGTGACAATGGAGATGATTTAGAGTGGCAGCGCCTCGTTCTTGTCATTGCAGGAGTTGTTCGACTGTGTGTTGCAGTCGTCCGGATCTGAGTAAGCTAGGGAAGCGTAGAGGGAGAAAAGAAGGAAGAAAATGGTGAAAACTTTGGCCATTGTTTTTTTTTTTTTTATTATTATTTTTTGGCAACTCTTATTTCTTTTTATGCTACTAGAAGTGGTTGGAATTCGTCGGTTTTAGGTGCTGGAGTTTAATTCTTCGAGCTTGTTTATATACAGGTCTGTACATCATTACGCGTTTATTAATTATTATTTGCTTCCGAGAATCTTGCAAAAATAATGTGGTGTAACCTCTATTATTTTAAGAGGTATGAGTTTGTAAAATTTAACGTGAAAAACGCGACAATTTAAGAATTTTGTGGTACCTAGAATTTACCAAGATGCTTTTGCAGTTCTATGTAATTACAAAAACGCCATCTTGTCATTTTTTGGCAAAGTCACTGAAGGAGATAAGGGCTTAGCTGCTCCTCACCTGTCTTGTCTCCTCAATTATATTTTCTTCTTTTTATTCAGCTTTCTTCTCTCTTCCTCTCTCACGTCTTACTCTTTCTCTCCTTGCTTCTCTGTTTTCTCTCTTTTCTTTTCTTTCATGGAGAACAAGCTAGAAACCAAGAGAACCTAAGATATTCTTTCACAAAAATTCACAAACAACTTCTCACAAACTCAAATATTGAGGAGGCTTAGACGTTTTCAAGATCAAACCATACTTTTGAGCTAAGTTTTGAAGTTAGATTTCTAAAACTTTAATTTTGGTTTCAAGTTGTATTTTGGTATGAAAATTGTTAGAAATGTTTTTTTGATGTTTGTAGATGTTTATACAATGTTTTGAAACTCTAACCACTTTTAAAAACTGAGTTGTGTTGTTTGGAGTTTGAGTATTTTGGAATTGAGACGTGTTCTTCCATAAGTTTTGTAAAACTTGGAATTTTGTGATTTAAATGTGATTTATGTATAAAGATTTAAAAGAAATGGTTTATAAGTGATTAAAACATGATATTGTAAGAGTTTTGTACATTTCTTATGGCATGGGAATTGAAGAAATGAGTCAGATCGAGCTTTGGAGCTCATAGTTCTCAAAAATGGAGAAAACTTTGGTCTTTAAAATTTTCGACGGGAGGCCGATTTGGCAAATCGGTAGGCCAAAACAGCCGACAGGTGCGGCAGGTCGAATTGAGAGTTCAGCAGGCCGAACATACAATTTGGTAGGCCAAAGGTTGAACAGGACAAGCACACCAAACCTTGAAACTGATGGGCTAGCAAAAGGTCCAAAAATAGTAGTTTTGTTTAGTAGGCCACAAATAGTTGATCGGTAGGTCGACCCGATGGTTCAAACTTGATTATTTTCATCATTTTGAGGCTAGGAAATGCTCCAAAACTTGTGCATTGGATATTCAAATTTTGAATGTGGTTACTATGTATTTCTAGGATAACGACGTACTTTTAATTTACGTGGTGAAATTAATTTTGTAAGCTGAAAATTATCAATGAATATTTTACAAGAGGTAGGGAATCTATTATCATCTTTTGTGAAGTTTTTATGGAATTAAAATTGGTTATTTACATTGCAAGATATTTGTATGTTAAACTGCTATTATATAATATCACTTATGAGAAAATGACATCAACTTATCCTCTATTATAGAGCGAGGAACATATTGATTTGACTTGCATTGTTATAAATTGATAAGTATGGTTAAGAAAACTAACTCTATATATAATGATTGATTATATGGGAATAGTAAGGCATGAAAAGGGTAGCTGTTATGTCCTTGGGCATGAATACCTTAAAAGGTAAAATAGGGGGAGGTGATGACGCTCCCTTAGGTCTAAAGTCCTAAAACACATTATATAGGAATCGACTTAGTGAGGATCCAAGGCTTGATGTCCCCTCACCTGACACTCTTGGAATGATTGAAGAGTGAAAAAGCACGCCAATTTAGGTTTCAATAAGTTGAGTTCTGAATACTCTATTAAAACATGGATACCTAGGAACAATGATAAACTATAATATTTGTACATATATATATGTATGAAACTCGGTAATGAATAATGTAAGGTATCCACATAATATGATCATAATGAATCTCATAAGATGAAAAATGATTGAGAAACTAACTAACCATGCAGGTTTTAATGTGGCAATGATAAAAACCTAAAGGTGAGTAATGGTTTTCCCTATTAGGCATGTTGATGCTCAACCCTATTATATTTACTTCTCTCAATTAGAGTTCAATGTAGCTTGCCTGATGAAGAGTAGGCGACAACACTGCTAGTCTCATGTTGAAAGATTTTATTTTTATTGTAACTCATTCAAAAGCAGGTAAGATTCATTAAACTATTGTAGTGACTATGTTGGGTTATATGTTATCTAGGAATCATACTATGATGATGATAACTGTATTTTAATATTTAGTGCTACACTAAAACTATGGTTTCATATTTAAAGCTTATTCTTATTTTTTGTTTATTTCAAAGACCCATGGGCAATGTTTTATTGATTTGAAATGGTATTGTAATTAAATTTATTCATATTTATTCAATACTACTAACCCCCATATATGGGCATTATAGATTTCGTTATTAGAGCAGGGGTTTGGTTAATCTAGGTGGTGTAGCACCACCTCAAAAATAAATTTTTCAAAATGGGTTTAAAGTTAAATGTTAATGTCATCATCATTGGTACTAATCCTAGTTAAAATTTCCAACTAGTAGAAACTATGCCGCTAAGACGTCAAGTGCAATTGTTTGAACAATCACAACCTACTGAGCAAATCCAACTTATTACGTAGCCACAACCAGTTGAACATGCTCAAGAAGTTAAGTAACCTGAACCAATGGAACAAGCTCAGGGAGTTGAGCAACCCCAACAGGTAGCATAGCCTCAACCAGCTGCATCGAAAGTAAACAACTTAGGATAGATTCTTCAAGCTTTGCAAAACGTGCAGAGACTTGTGGAGGCTCGTGACTCTAAGCAACGTCACCTAACTCTACGGAAAGAATTCATGAAGCAAAAACCCCTGTGTTTATCGAAGAACCCAATCCTGCCATGGCTGAACAATGGCTTAAGACTATCGGAAGAAGTTGGAAACACTGAGAATCCAACAAGAATACCAAGTCAGTTTTGCAATGTATGCATTTGAGGGCAAAGCTTAGGAATGGTGGGATATTCAAAAGGATGATTATGACATGCCAAACCTCACCTGGGATCAATTTGAAATGATATTTGGTAATACTTTAGTTCCCCAGAGTCATAGACAAGCAATGCTGCTGGAATTTGAAAATTTGGTACAAGGAGATATGTTGGTAGCTAAATACCAAGCTTGATTTATAAAGTTGTCTCGCTATAACCCTAGAGCTATATCGGACCCCATGGCAAGGTGCAAAAAGTTCAAAAATAACCTAAGGCCAAACATCAGAAAAATGATAGTGGCCAACCCATCGATTAGAGTTCAAGTGGAACATTTGAGAAGGAACTTCCCTAATTGCCCTGCACAACCATCTATTGCTCTAAGACGATAAGGTAGTCATTTCGACTCCACTGTGTGGGGAGGGAGCCAAAATCGAGGGACATCCAAACAAAACTCGCTAGTTTCTCAAGCTTCAGTTACTCAACTCGAGGGTTCCAGCCCCAATACAATTATCAATAGCGGCCACAGGGTTCTACCTTTAATCCAAATCAAAACTTCCAACCGACTCCTCAGGCTTTTGAAAATCAATGACCATGTTTTCCTAGGAGGAATAATAATGCTAGTAGCAACCAAGGAATTCAAGTGAAGGGAAGTAATGATAAGGGGAAAGCAACAGCATAGGCTTATGCTATTACAGTCACGACTGGACAAACAAGATAGGTCGACAACTCTGTTGTAGGTGGTATGATTCATGCATCTCACTATTGGGCTCATGTATTATTTAATACTAGTGCTACTCATTCATTTATATCTATATTGTTTGTTTCCATACTACAACTAGAAATGAGAACATGTAGTTCACCGTTAACCCTTAGTACATCCATAGGTGGAATAGCTGAAGTCTCCATGATTTGTAAATCAGTGTGTATTGTCATAGGGGAACATAGATTATCAGTTGACTTGTATATAATGACCATGATGGAGTTTGACATAATCTTAGGAATGGATTGGTCAACCAGATATCTGGTCAGAGTAGATTGTCACTAGAAACGTGTCTTTTTGTTCACAAAGAATGGACAAGTTATCGATTTTCAAGCAAAGACAGGGTTAGTAAAGCCAGCCCCTATGCTAAAGGCTTGCATTGGAGGATGAAGGAATTTCATAGGTCTTGGAATGATCTTTGCTTTGAAGGGATAATCGAAGATGAATGACTTATCCTCTCTTATTCTTATGGTGGATGAATTCCTAGATGTTTTTTATCACGCCCCGGAGTACGGGAGGTGACGTGGTGGTTTAGTTGAATTAATTAAGTAAAGATTTGGTTAAAAATCAGGGTTTTAAAAATGAAATTTATGAATAAAAATGTGATAATTTTTGAAATCATTTGAATAGAAAGGTTAAGGAAATAAATGAATTGCCATAATAATTAAACAGATAGAAATAATATTAAAATAACTAAATATGGGGTGGAACGCGTATGAGTCCCACTAGCCCACATATTGTGCACACACATATAGTACTGACAATATTATGATACAACCACAG
>CAMOHE010044422.1:0-30867 GCA_946598075.1 Artocarpus hirsutus | reverse complement strand
GATGAGCCATGTGTTTATAAACACATTAAGGAGGGGAATGTGGTTTTTCTACTGCTCTATGTAGATGACATTCTGCTAATTGGCAATGACATTGGGGCATTGTCATCGATCAAATTATGGTTGACCAAGCAATTTGACATGAAGGACTTGGGTGAGGCTAATTTTGTTCTCGGTATCTAGATCTTACGGGATAGGAAGAATAAAATAATAGCTTTGTCACATGCCAGCTACATAGATAAAATTCTCAAGAGGTATGCAATGCAGGATTCTAAGAAAGGTGGGCAACCATCTAGGTCTGGAATTACTCTTTCTAAGAAAGACTCTCCAAAGTCTAATGAAGAAAGAGAATACATGAAGAAGGTGCCTTATGCTTCGGCAGTGGGTAGTCTCATGTATGCCATGCTTTGCACACAACCGGATATTTGTTATGCGGTCAGGATTGTAAGTCGATTTCAAGCGGATCTAGGACCGAACCACTGGGTTGCAGTTAAGCATATTTTCAAGTACCTGAGAAGGACTCAAGGGTATATGCTTGTATATTTGGGTGAGGAATTAACTCATCTAGGATATACTGACTTAGATTTTCAATCCTGTTTGGATTCTAGGAAATCGACTTTGGGTTTTGTGTTTACTCTAGGCAGCGGTGCTATCAGTTGGAGAAGTGTAAAACAAGAATGCACTTCAGATTCAACGATGGAGGCTGAGTATGTGGCAGCTAGATAAAGTTGTAGAATTATTAGGAATCTATTTATTTTCTTAGAGATTATCTACATAAAGTTGTTTTAATTAGATAACTTCTCTATTGGGTTATTTGAATTAAAACTGAGGCTTTATCCTATACAATCTCGGGTGAAAAATAAAAGATTCGCGTGATTTTTATTTCGGTAGTTCGGCCTGCCTATGAAAAAGTTCGGCCTCCCTATGCGCGAATTAAAAATCGCGTGTTTTCACTTGTTTTTACGTGTATCTTATCCGATATAGACCCGAATTTGGTTCTGTTTCGAATTTTTGAGACCTTATCTGATAAGGAATGATCCTAGACCCAACCTCTATAAATAGGGAGTGAGTCTAATGAGTTATTCAAAGATCAATAGAGAGATTAAGAGTGATACTCTACTGGTGAGAATCTGAAACTCCCTGAGAGCTCTTGTTCACAAATCACAAACACTAGCTTTGGGTTCTCTCAATTGGTTGGAAGGAGAGTCACCTTGAGGAAGAGCTGTACATGTGAGCCCACACTCACTCCAATCGTGGATAGAGAATAGCAAAGAAGACCAGTTGGTTGAGACTCTTTTGGAACGTTACTTCTCTACACAGATTTCAGGAGCTTTTCGGCGAATACAAGGTCAGTAAGTTCAGGTTAATTTATACATATAGCATATCAAACTTGTGTTTTGAAAAATACTCTGATTTAAAATTTTTAAATTCCGCTACGTATTATTTTTCCAACAATTAGTTTTGGAGAGTGAAAAGAAGAGTAAATTTTTCTTGAAGGATCTTTGAACTAGAACTTGGTTTGGATTGGAATGAATTGGGAGCGAATTTTTTATGATAACTTTCCTCTTGGTATACCCAGTTTTTGGGAGGAAATGGAGAGGAAAATGGAGTCTGAAAATGAAGTCTTTAATAATACAATTATATATAGACCAAAGGCTAATTTAATCACTTCACTTAACTAATGATTAATGAAGCTCTTAAGCGACTTTGATGAGATAAAATTTCGTTTAAATTATCTCAAGTATGGCACTATTCTCTAATGGAAGTTGGTGAGATTTGTGTCTTATTAATGCACCAAGGAGAAGTTTCATATCAAGCTAAATCATGGTCAAATCTCCTTTTTTGTTTTTGATCCTCTAAGATTTCCACCAAATAGATATATTTAATACTGTTGGGAGATGACTAACTTAATTTGACTAGGGACTTTAATATCCCATGGGTCTTTTTCCATTCTTCGAATACAGTTGATGCTAAACACAATGTAAACTAAAACCAATATATGCTTTAACCATGTGCTGAATTTTGATTGTTTTAGTCTTAAAATTATTTCTAGACTAAATAAAAATCTAAACTTGACTTTTTTTGTTTCTAGACTCGTTAATGACATAATTTTCCAACAGTGTCAATTTTTGAACTAGCGTAGCATTTTCTATCCAAATTACTACTCGTGTACCTCCGATTATAACTTAATTGGCAATTAAAGACTTGCTGAGCATTAAAGTGTTTCTTGGTACACTGCTACCTTTGTACTATGCTTGAAAATTCAATTTATTATAATTCTCAAGTTATTTATAGATTAAAATTTCTTTCTCCTTAAATTGCTATAGAATTTATCAACCAAATTATTAAATTATGAAATGAGTAAATCTGATTTACCGTCATTCTTGTTTCCTTTGAAATCTAGGAGATACCTCTTATAGTTTCGCTTCTAGTGCCTAAATGCACCATAGTGGAAACATTTTTCTTTAGGCTTCTTTTTCTTTGGCTCCTTTTCTTGTTTTTTCTCTTGTTCTTCTTAGATTTTCCTCTAGCTTTAAACTTGCCATTTCCTTTAGTTTTTTTCTTCATATTTTTATTCTTTTTGGTATAAGAAGAAGGTTGAGCTTCAGCAACATTTGTCGCATCTTCTTTTTCTTTCTCTTTCGAGATAGACTCGAAGGTTTGCATCTCATTTAACAACTTAGTCATGTTGTATTTCAACTTGTTTGTGAAATAATTGCTTTTAAACTGAAGGAACATAAGGAAGAGGGTTTCCAAAATCATGCCTACTTGTGTGGCTTCATCTATCACCTTTTTTACTTCGGCCTCATAGAGATAGCTAACCAGTTGAGAACATGTTCTTTGACCAAGGCCTTTGCCTTCATTTTGTCAATCATTATAGCTTTTACGACTTCATGATGTCCCTTTTCAAAAGAGCTTCCACACTTGTCTTACAAAGACTTTATTATCTCATAAACAGTCTTCATGTTTTTGTGCTTCATCCAAAGCACGTCAAACATGCCAGCCAATAGATGGCAACAGGCCTTGTCATTTGCCTCGATCCAACAATCATATGTTTCTTGTACATTACAAGAAGCATTGGTAGCGAGTGGTGGAGGACACTCCTCCATCAAGACAAACTTATAGTTTTCGCAAACAAGTACAATGTTCATAATACTCTTCCACTTGACAAAATTATCCTTGGTGAATTTTTTAGTTGAGAGAATAGTGATGATTGGATTAGACATTGTTGCTGTGATAAATAAATAAATGATACAAATAAATGATTGCATAAACATCATATATAAATATTTTATAATGGTAAATGTGATGCATGATGCATATGGAAGAACATGAGAAAAAAACATATGTAACTAATTCCATAAATATTCAATTTAATAAATAAAGTGCCTCTGTAGGGTTAGTCAAATTATTTATAAATTACATTGAGACATTCTCAATTAATTAATACACTCAAAATATTTCATATTTTCTAAATTTTATTAATAACCATTTATTTTGGTCAACATATAATTAACAAATCAATTATATCTTCATGAATGTGACCTACTATTATATTTTAATAATTTAACTCAAAATAGCCATTGTATGATAAGTCAATTTTAAAATACAATCAACCTTCTCATTTGATTTAAATGGACACCCTCTATAGGAAGAATGAAATCAAAGCTAGAAATGCACCATCTAAATCTCATAGTGTTGAACTAATAGTGGAAATTGTAAGTTGTATTGTCATATTATCTTCTCTCACTCATTATTTTTTTTAAGTTGTTTTTTATTTTATAAAAATCCTATATTTTATAAATCTAGTAAATAAAACCACTTTTAATAACTAGGTAAATGTGTGATAATAGAATCACACTCTATTACACTTAAATATATTATTAGATTTTTTGAAAATTTAATGTTATTATGAATGATCTAAGCTATCCAAAAATAAATAATTTAAAATTAGATAAATTAGATTTAATGTGACTTTTACCAAATTTTAACTATTAAAACAATTTACATTATTTGATTGATTAAATAAATAAAAACAAAAATAACCAGCCTAATTAATTTAATCCTATTAAATTAATTCTAACACCATATTAAATCATATTATAAACAACTTGATAACATATGAAATAATATGCACATGTATGCATATCATGTTACGTCAACTAAAAGTGGACATTTTCCTAAACAACGTGTTATAATGCACGAACATGTTACTACATAAAAATAAATAATAGATTTTTAACTAGGTCCTTTTAGATAATTAAATTACAACCCATAAAAAATGAAATAAAAAATTACAAAAGGGTCTTCTTGTAATTACAAATTTCTTTGTTCCATTTTCTTCGTGTGGGCTGCTCTTTAATTTTGTGGGTTGTTGGAAATAAAACTGATGTGCTTAAAATGCAAAACTAGCCTAAAGACTCTTTGGGTTTCAAAAACCCTACTTTGAGTCATGACAGCTAGATTTTCACTCCCACCAAAATTGGTACTTGAGTTTGGACAGAGTGACGCTTGCAGCATGCTCGACACCTCCAACTTCTCCAACCGAACATGATAGCGTTCTAGTCATGTCGTGTAATGACTACACCTCAAACATAGACTACATTTTTGTAAAACCTAACCAATCAGTAATAGTCTAATCATGAGTGGCAGATAAAAAAATTCAATATCTCAGCATAGAAACTCCAAATGGCGTGAAATTTTGAGAAATATCATATAACACATACATAAATATCATATTAAAATTTCACAACAAACGGACATTTGCAGGTAAAGTTATGGGGGTCAGATTAAAGGAAGAATACAATTTCAGAAATAATTCAGAATGAGATTCTTACCTCAAAACTATCCTTCTCAAGCTTTCCTTGAATTTGTCTAAGTGAAAACCCAATATTTCATTCAATTATTTGCAGGAAAATAAGGGAGAGAAGGGGAAGAAAAACATGTAGAGAGGAAGAGAGTGTTAAGAAAATTTTAGAGACAGGGAGGAGAGAAAACGATTTTTAAGAGAGAGAAATATATTCGTGAAAACTGAGAATGATGTGAAAAGAAAATAATCTTCTCTATATTTGAAGCACATTTTCTTTAAAAAATAAGGGAGGATGCGTGTAGGATGGGGAAAGATAAGGAAAAAGTCCAAAATTTGTTCTAACTACCAAATCTTATCATTGCAAATTAAGAAACCTTATCATAAAAATCAAATCTTCTCTTTTAAAAATTCAAACCTTCCCTAATCATGGATAAGGAAAGAGATAAAATATATCAATTATTCAGAATTTTCTCAACAAATTAATTATCAATGCCATAATTTTGGGAATTATCTATTGATTTCTCGTCAGCAGCCTTCAGCCTACCAATTACTTAAGATCGGCCTGCCAAAGTGCCACATTCAATATTGCACGCAATTAAAACATTAAATATTTATCATACACACATTATAAGTGACATGAATACCTCGAGTACATCAATTCCATGTGACCATCACCTATCATAATTCTCAAATAAATGGTCAGTAACATTATATCATAAAGAAAATACTTATATCGTTATATATCTATCATTAACCCTTACAAGAAAAATGGCAGGTGTTACAATTCTTCCATTCTTATAAAAATTTTGTCCTCGAAATTTAGCTATTTAAACCCTTAAAACTTAGCAAATCTAACATCTCCAATTCAAGAGTTAATCCTATGGACTCATAAAGCATCATAATACTTATTGACTGAGTTTTTGGTCCCATGACATACTAAAAATCCTTGAGAATCGTTCCGCTCTAATACCATAATTATAACGACTACCCCTTGAACATGGACTACATTTTTGTAAAACCTAACCGATGAGCAACTATCTGATTATGAGTGGCAGATAATAAAAATTCAATATCTCAGCATAAAAAACTCCAAATGGCTTAAAAATTTAAGGAATGGCATATAACACATACATAAATATCGTATTAAAATCTCACAGCAAACAGACATTCGTAGAGAAAGTTATGGGGGTCTGATTAAAGGGAGAATATAATTTTAGAAATAATCTAGAATAAGTTTCTTACCTTAAAACAATTCTTCTCAAGCTTTCCTTGAATTTGTCTAAGTGAAAACCCAATATTTCATTCAATTATTTGTAGGAAAAATAAGGAATAGAAGGGGAAGGAAAATGTGTAGAGAAGAAGAGAGTGTCTGAGAAAATTTTAGAGAAAAGGAGGAGAGGAGAAATATATTCATGAAAATTGAGAATGATGTGAAAAGAAAATAAACTTCTCTATATTTGAAGCAGATTTTCTTTTTGAAAAATGAGGGGGTATGCATGTGGGATGGGGAAAAATAAGGAAAAAGTCCAAGATTCATCCAAGATTTATTCTAGCTACCAAATCTTATCTTTTCAAACTAAGAAACCTTATCATAAAAATCAAATCTTCTCTTTTAAAAAGTCAAACCTTCCCTAACCATGGATAAGGAAAGAGATAAAATATATCAATTATTTAGAATTTTCTCAACAAATTAATTATCAATGCCACAATTTCGAGAATTATTTGTTGATTTCTTATCAACAGCCTTTGGCCTACCGATTACTTAGGATTGGCCTGCTGAAGTACCACATCCAATATTACCTGCAATTAAAATATTAAATATTTATCATGCACACATTATAAGTGATATAAACATCTTGAGCATATCAATTCCCCATGACCGTCACCTATCATAATTCTCAAATAAATGGTCAATAACATTATATCATTAAGAAAATACTTAACGTCGTTATATATCTATCATTAACCGTTACAAGAAAAATGGTAGGTGTTACATGTCGTCATTGAATGAAGGATCTGCACTAGAGCTGCAAACACAACCCATATGCTGTACTAGAATGGGAGCTCTAGGTTGAGCTCTTATCTTCAAAAATTCCAAGGCCAATGCCTGCATTGCTATAGGCTAAACATCGCCGACGACAGAAGCTTTAGAGTTGCAATCTCTATAAACCCTTCTAATCCTCTCTTTGTATTAGGTCTGTTCGTTGGACTTCCTACAGCGATGACGAGGTCGTGCAGTCGTGCATTGCTAGCTAAAAATCTCCAATGATTTCTGTAACAGTTATTGGCATCATTGAGTCCTACTCATCCACCATTCGTGAGCTGCAACGCTTAAGGCTAATATATGAGGCTCATGGACAAGCATTGCCATTTATGCATGGCTCATGACCGAGTGCCAATGGTGCTCTAGGCTGAGCATCGCCATGCTCAAGGCCGAGCAACCATGCTTTGATGGTCCAAGAAAATTAAGGGCTGGAGGTCCTTTATCCACTACATTTTTGTATGTATATAAAAAGAAATATTATGCAGATAATTAAAGAAAAAAAAAAGCAAAAAAAATAATAATAATAATAATAATAAATTACAAAAAATTATACCACTTGCATGTTTACATGATCTCATCTATATAAGAAATAAAATAATAAAGAAACCAAAAAGGCCATATAATTAACGACTAAAAATCCATCCATAATCACGATTTTTGATATGAATCAAAAGCTATAGAAAACTGCAAAGTGCCCATAATACATGCTCAAAAAACATGATTTTATCAACATGAAATTACGTTAATTAAAATTATATATGCTATAACTCGCTTTAATACCGTTAGTTGGAATTTAATGTGAAAATGAAGTAGAAAAAATGGATCGGTTGATAAACAAATTTTTTTAAAAAATTCTATTTATTGGGAATCGGTATACAATTTTAATTTATCATTAAAATATAAGAGATTAAGATTCAAACCTCTTAAAGCCTATTAAGGTATCATTGCTTTTCTCTTTGACACCAAAGTCTTTCAAGCCAAGCCTCCACATAAATGCAACAATAAGTAGGCATCAAACTACAATGATAATTAATCTCACATTATTTTGGTTTTGTTATGTATTTAACGTATGAGATAGTAAAATTTTTTTTAGAAAAGTACACTCAGTTTTTCTCTATAAAGAGTTAGAAATATCACTCAGTTTTTCTCTATAAAGAGTTAGAAATATCACATATATGAAAACTGGACCAAGTAATTTTTTTTTATGATTGAGCAATTAGTTATTAATTAATTTTAAAATAATTTTTGAAAAAATAAAACCAACTAACTTCTACCATTATGGCAAATTACATGCACAAATCTGAAGATAAAATCTCCAAAGTGTATGTTAAGGGGAAGTGGCCCTAGGTGATATCTCATATCACGTTTTCTTTCCTTTTTTATTGATATTTGATTGTAAGCGTTGTACGTGTGTATAAACATATATATACATATAATTAATTTAAATAAATCATATTAATTTAAAATTCAATTTTAGATTAATTAATTAATTATTTAATTTTATGTCTATGTAGACATAGACATAATGTGGTCCCACCACAAATGTGTCCCACACAAAATTTAAATATGTTTAAATAATATTATTTAAATATAATTAATTCAAAATATATTTAATTAGTCTTATTAATCTAATTAAATATAATAAATTAATCAATTAACTAATGCTCAGTTAAATATGAAAGTATTTGTAACATCATATTACGCATCACAGAGAACATTTTTTTGTGTCACATTAATATATCTATAGTGTGAAATAAATAATTCAAAATTCTAAAATTCTAAATTCATTATGTACAGCTCATTCTATTCTTTGATACAATATAGTTTATAGAGGTGGCATTAAAGATCTATGAACCTATAACCCAAACTCTAATAAATTTGACAATGAATTAAACGCATTAATTAATGTATCAAATTTATTAGTTTCAGTGTTAGTCCACTAAACGCCTGAAACTGTACTCTTAAAATTATAATAATAATTACTTAAAGAAAGATACCAAATATTCCATTAATAAAATCATTACATATAAGTTAGTCCTCTATAAGTAGTTCATAATAAGAGCTAGATTCAATTTTCGTACATCTCTCTTATTTTATCTTTATCTTTGAGTTCTAAAAATTCTCTAATGAATAGTTAATTCATAATCTTATTATGAACAAGCGCTTTATTGTTCAAGTCTTGAATCATGACTAAAAAAAAAAATGATCTTTCTAACTTCCAATAGGAAGGAATGGATTCTATATTTATATAATATTATTCCCAGCCATAATTCTATTATGTTTCTAAGATGCAAGTTATGTTCTGTTTTTAGACAAATCTTACCAAACAAGTTAAAAAATTAACATAAACAAGAGTCTAATAAATATTCATGATTGAAACTGTCATATATATTATTATTATTGTGTTAAATTACTCTATTTGTAATAGAGATTGTTAGAGATTCATAATTTATTTAGTCTAGTCCTATATAATCTTAGTTTATAGTGTACCTTCAATCTTATGTTTCTACATTAATAGCTCAGATAAGGCTATTTTATTTTTAGTGAGATTGGACTACACTCTTATAACACTTATATGTTAAATTTATAGTTACATTATTAATCCTCAATTTTTTTTTTATGTTTTTTAAAGTATTCATAATAAACATAAGCAACTAAAAATAAATAAATGACATTTCATTTTATTTATTAATAATATATACAATGTCGATGCTTGTAAGGCATTCACCCTAACAATCACTTCAAGTTCCTTCACCATTTTTGTTCTTCTTTTTGCTAGAAGTCTACATTTTGTTGTCAAATGCATAATGCATAACCAACATAATCAATACAAGATCTAAACCCGAACCCAACTCATGACACGAAATTGACACGTGGACCCAAAATTGACACAAAAATTCTATACTTTTTTTGAGTTTTATACATGTTATGAAGAATAAAAAAGCCATAACCTACTATAACATCCACCAAAATTAAAAAGAATAAAAGCATAAAATTATGAGAATAACTATCATAAGATCACAAGTTCATAACAAACTCTAAAATATGTGAGGTATAATATATTTTAATTTTTTTTTCATGGGTTTCATGCCATATTCAGGTTAGAAGAGTTCAACCTTAAATTGACTGGTTCTTTTTATGCCAATTTTAAGTTAACCCGAGTTTGATTTGTGTCGTTTTTGAGTCGTGTTCCATATTCTTGATCCTACCAGTATTTGAACTTGGTTCCTAAAAACTCTTTAAAAGCACTTATCCTAATTATCTTTATATGAAAAAAAAAAAATGAAAACAAAACAAAACCAAGTAAAGATAATGAATAAATTACCCTAAAAATAAAGGTAAAACTCAAAAATATGTTTGAGATATGTGACAATCAAACATCTCAGTTTAACAAGTGCATTTTGAAAAAAAAAAAGGCCCTAGAGCATACCAGTGACCCCCGGCGCCCATCCTCTAGCCGTCAACCTACCATCCCCTAGTGATGTAAGAACGGGCAGGCCTGGCCCAGCTCGACCGGCTCTCCTTAGGCCCACGCAGGCAGCTACTCGACCCAGCCCGGCCCATATTAAAATTACCTTGGCCCGGCCTGACCCACGGACCAATTTTACATAGGCCGTGTCGGGGGCCATGTCGGGCCGTGCCGTGAGCCTTAAATGGGCTAGCCCATCTAAGCATGTAATTTTCAAATTTTTTATTTTTATTTTTTATTTTTAAATTTTTAAACAAGTTAACAAATATAAAAGCTTGAATAATCAAGAGAAATATAAAATGAGATATTTTATTTAAGATTGCCTCATTAAAAACCTTTTCAAGGAAAACCAAGTGGGACAAAATCTTAGTAAGGGAGAAAAAGTACAATCGAGATAATTATACATAAGATGTTTATGAAATTACTAAAAACAAAAAAAAACATAAAAAAAATTGTTCATTGTGGGTTAGGATTGGACGGCCTATTATGGGCCTAAACAGGCCGAGCTGGTCTGGCCTGACCTATGATTTTTCATAGGCCGTGTCGAGTCGGCCCATAGACTGACATATACAGACCCAGTCTAACCTATCAATATTTATAGGTCGGGTCAGATCATGAACAGTATCAGGCTGTGCCAGCCTGGCCTATTACTGTAGTAGTAGGACAGGCCCGGGCCGGGCCACGAGCCCCGGCCCGTTATTGCATCTGCCATCCATTCCCTGGGCACAGCAGACATTTGTGCTGTTGCGAAAGAAAGCCCCTTTCCCGTCTACAGGAGCCCGTCCCCCGAGTCTTTTCGCCCTCCTCCCGAGCAGGTTTTCCAAGCCACCTGTAAGTCTGGCTTCTCCTTCATTGCTAATTTCTGTTTGGCATTTTCTGGTGGAAAAACCGAGTCTTGTCTTTGAGCAAAAGATGTGAACGTTTCTGTTACAATCGTTTTATTCCCTTTGCTTCTGTCAATGCGAGGGGATGGGATTTCATTGATCTTACAAATCTCAAAGTGGATTGCTTTGGAATGGAAATTTTGACTCATTGGATAAAAACAGCTATGGTGGACTTTCCCCGTTTGGGTTATTTTGCGTTTGTTACAATTTGCAAAATGGGTTGCCTTGTAATGATGAGATTGAGACATTGAGAAGTGGGAACAATAGAGTGAAGATAATAAACAGGTCTCTTTGGGAAAAGAGATGATAGTAGAGTGACCAGGAGCAAGAGATTTTTGCTTGCGGTTGTTTGAACGTAAGAATGAAAAAAGCTCCAATTGCGTTTCTCATTTTTGTTCAAAGTTAAGTTGGGTTTATAGTTTGTTGAATTTTTGTGTTGGAAATTTTAATTTGAAGTTCAAACTCATGGAATAGAAATCAGTTTTTGGAATTCGTTTGATTGTGGTGTTTGTTGATATTTGATAAATGTTTTGAAAATTTGTTTTGCTGTTGACAGCAGCTATTGTGATTTTTGGCCTATATTGGTGAAGATCACTATTTTATTAGTTTGTGTGCTTAGCAGCGCTATTTCTTATTTTTTGTTGATTATTTTTCCTATGTTTGAAAGATTGATATTAGTTTGGTTCGTTTGAAATTGTTGTAAATTGCGTTGTGTAATTAGTTGGATATTGTTAGAAGTTCATATTTGTAAGATTTGTGTGAAATTAGTTTGATATTTTTGGTAATTGGTATGATTATGATGTTGTAAAATGTTGATTTTGTGAATTTTATTTATTTATTTATTTATTTATTTATGTTTATATATAAGAATTGCAAGCAATATTGCCACAACATTCGACATTGTTTTTTTTATCTTCAGATTATGACTTATTTTGGACTATGTAATGTTTGTCTTCATGTTATGACTTTTTTTTGGACTATATAACTGTTAGCTATAATTTTTGACTTATTTTGCGCTATATAATGCTTCTTGCTATACTTTGGTTTAGATATGTTTCTACATAGAATACTACTTTAGCGGATGGAGAACATCCTTTTATTTTCAAATATTACAAGCATAAATTGTCCAACAACGTTACTATTGAAAAGGAACTTTTAGAGAGAGAGAGAGAGAGAGAGAGAGAGAGAGAGAGGAACAAGAAAAAACATTTTCTGATGGAGGGAGGGGAATCTTGGACATATTAAAAGTATTTAATAGTCTCACTATGGTTTCTTTCACGTTGAGCTAATGGAGGGAGGAGGTGTCTCCATCAGTTTTTTTCTTTTTTTTTTTGGGGAAAAGTCAAGGGATGTTGACTTATTTATTTTGGCTAAGAGAGTGTCTGTTTTTGGGGCAAAACACAGGGGGTATAAGTGTAATAAGCCCTTCATTTGAGGCTTACATCTGGACCCTCCTTGAGGCTTATGCGTTGCCTCAATTAGACAAAACACCTCAGTTCCTTATTTTGCCTTCTAAAACTATGATGTAGAACTTATCTTGGAATGTTTTGTATGTTCGCTTTTTAAAACTAAAACTAGAAAACTTTATTTACTTGCAATATGTGAATGGTTATGTTTTTGCTCAAATTGTTGATTTCTTCGTTCCTTGTTGTTGCTTTGAATATTTTAAATTGACTAGTAACACTGGTTTTTGGTTTTTGTTTTCTAGATGTATCAGAGTGAAAGAATGGCAGAACTTAGACTCATTGATATTGTTGATGAAGAGTGGATGAGAGACACTCTTCCTGATGACGGTATGTTTTTGTTTTTGTTTGTTTGTTTTTTAATTCCATAAAGAACTAACTAATCTTCAGTTAAATTCTTCTCAATGTGTGTTAAATGAATTTATTTTGTTGTTCCAGATCTTCCACTGACACCAGTTATGGTAGTTCGAACTGATGACACCGAGGATTCGAGTGTGTATTTTGATTTCATCATGTTTATTTATTACTTATTTGCTCTCCCCTTTAATATCATGTCATTAGAGAAATTTGTCTTGTCTTTAATTTGAATGATGGACCTGAAGTTTGTTGCTAGGATAGCTGCATTTGTTTCTAGCTTATTGTTGCTTAGAAAGTGGAGTTTTGTCATTGTGATTAAAAACTAGCCAAAACATTTCACTATCTATTTGGTGTATAAGATGAGAGAGAGAGAGAGAGAGAGATTTGATGAATTGAGAAATTGAAAAAGTGGAAAAGAGAATATTTGGTTGATAGAAATGATTGTTTGATATGGTTAACTTTGTCACGTCAAAACATTGCAGAATTTTTCAATCTTTCCGAAACTTATATCCTTTTAATTTTGCTCTGTTGTGCAGATCAGGAGACTCAACAAGTCGATGGGGATACTTGGCATGATCTTGCATTAGGCAATCAGTGACCTTTTTGAGGATCGATAACATCTGGTTGTAAGTTGCATACTAGTGGTGCCTCTTTAAATGTTATCAAGCATGTATCTGTTTGCCATATTGGATTATATATCTCTTGAAGTTTTGAGATTTTCAAGTGTAATCTCACACACCAACCTCCACCATTACAATGATAAGTTGAAAGAATGCGCATTGCCTTTGAATTTTACAAGCAGGAATTGTTCGTTAGTTGTTTTTGTGTCAATCAGTGGTGAAATTAAATGGAGAATAGTCTTAATACCAAATTTCTAAAAGCGAAATCATTTTCCTAATTACATGAACTGGGTTAATTCAGTTACTTCTGCAGCAAAATAATATTATGTGATAATAATGACAATAATAATTGAACAATTTCGAATCGATTTTGAAGCAAGTGCATTATTAGTGGTTGAGTTTTATTGTCCTTGTTTCCTTTGTTAGTTGTTGGCAATAATAATGTCTCAACACATAGTTGTTTACGCCTTAATTAGTTGTGCTGGTTGTTTTGTTTTCTCTTTGTCAAGTTTTAACGCTGCTTTAGCAGCTTACTGGCTCAGTGGTTAAGTAGCAAAGTTGTCTAAGGAGGCAGAGCTGAATCCCTCGATTTTTATTGCAACTCTTTTCCTTGGAAACGAATATCAAATTTCTTTGGAAGGTTTTCAACCTCCACTGAGTTTTTCGACCTCAGATCCAGACATTTATGTCGATTCATATAAGAGCAAAGGTTGGCTTGAGCTATAATGGCTCATTTTCGACAGAACAAGTCATTGTATCGTCAAGTTGTAAAGGCCCTTTGGGCAGAGCGAGAACTCTGACTCGATCAAAAGGTAGATTTAGCCCACTATTAATCAGAATGTGTTGGAGATGGATGGGTACAACACGGTACAAGGATCAACTCTTTGAGTTGAGACTTGAGAGTTCGTCGAATTCACTTTAGGAGAGGTCCAACCAAACCTTAGTGGCAGTTGGTGGCCGGAGACTTGACTTCCAAACTGCTCTTTAGCGATCCTAGGAAAGAATACCATGGATTGCGAAGTTGGAGTGCTGACATAGGGCAGTAAGAACCAAGAAAGAAATAGAATAGGGATAGAAATAGGAGAAGAAAGGAAAAGATTTTAGAATTTAGAGAGAGAAACAAGTACCACTAGTGGTTTTTAGCTCAAGAGCTTATGATTTTTGTGGTGGAAGCAACTCCAGGAAACCTGATTATTTTTACCCAAAAAAAAAAAAAAAATAGTAGTCGGGGCAAAACGAAATTCAATTTGTCAGTTCAAGTTTATTTTCGTAGTGTTACAGAAAATACCAATGCTTTTGGTTTGAAGAAAACTGTTGAAATTCCTAAGCAAGCAAGGTGGGGAAACAAGAAGGTTTGATAGAACAGAAGAACACTTTAAAAGTTCTCTAACAAGTTAAAGAAATAACGGAAAATATGGTTGTTGGTAAGAAGCATCCAATTGTGTGTGCTTCGGTATTTGTTGCAATTATAAGAACTAGATGAACTGACCTATGAAAGTATTGTAGGCCAGGTCAGAAACAATTATCAGAGGGTTGAAGATGCAGATATCACTAAAGCTTAAGGGGAGCCCGCAATTTAATGTTCATGTAAGAAATTTCTTTTTATATCGTTTGTTTAAGAGACAACTGATAGAAACAATACCACCTTGGTTGCCAGGACAGTGGCTTTGGTACATTGAAGATTAATTACGCTGAAAAAGGTTCTGTTTTGTGATTAAGATTATAATGACTTTAATTAGTTTGAAGTTCTTGAAAAAGGAGAAGTACGTAGAATTTGTTAGAACTTGCGAAGAATGGGCGTTGAAAGTTGAAATAGATGAGCCCAAATACAAAACTGCATATCAATGCAAGTTTTAGTTGAATTTGGAGTGACTTGGAAGATCATTTTTTTATCTGAATGGAGTGGAGATGAGTTAAAAAGGACTTTTCAGGTTCGGTGCATCAGAACCATACAATTAGGAAGTTGGTATTTAGTTTCGTTAGATTTCTCTGCTAAATTTTAGCACAACATTGCCTTGAAGATTTGGTTCTCCCACCAGATGTTGCTACGACAGTCCTTGCTTGATTTGCGGTCCAATTTTTCTAAAAAATGGGGTACTTGTGCAGGAGAACTGTTAATAGTTTGGTTAATGCTGTTCGTTTCCTTATGATGCATTTGGTAATACAGTTAGAATCAAAAATTGAAACCAATTTACTATATCATGTGAGAGCTTTACACTGAAGCCTACTTATGTAGTCTACTTTTGCCTTACATTGTAGCATTTGAGAGATTTACACTGTAATAGTTCCAACTAGATAGTTGGAACGGGGTCCCCAAATGCACCCTTAGTCATTAGCAAGAATAGTTGTTTTGGCCTTAATTAGTTGTGTTGGTTGCTTCTGAGTTCTCTTTGTTAATTGGTAAGATGCAGCTAGTAGCTCCTAGGGAGAGTTGTGTATAAGAGGGAAAAACTAATTCCTCCGATTTTGTTTTTAATTATTCATCTTAGAATCCAATGTTGGAATTCTTTGGAAGGTTACCTGAGTTTTTCAACATCAGTTCTTAACTTGTTCCTCATATTTGTTGGTTAAAAGTCATCTGATCCAAGTAATCATGAGTATAAAATTAGAGAACTAGATATTAACATAAGGTGTAAACCTTTTTACTGATGAGATGGAAGTAACCCAAGACCATTTGAGGTTTATCTCTTGTTTAAATGTGCGAATAACTGTCTTTGAGTTCTCGCTAATTCAAGACAGTTGCTCGTTCAGCACAACAATCACCTTCATGTAGCAATTATAGCAACATCTTCATTGTACTGGTAGCTCCGAATCACGTGTAAGTGAAAGCCCATTAATTGAATCCCTTTTGCAAGCAAGGCCTTCTATGCCATAAACCTCAAAAATAGCTAACGTGAATCCAAATATCTATAGATAATGAACAGGTTTTGAAAACCAAAGGACCCACTTGAAATGAAAAGTTTCATCACTCATGGTCGTGGAAAGAAAATATTTGATGATGCAGACTTAAAAAGTAAAGTTTGACACAATAGAGTGGCAACAGTAGAAATTGGGCATCCCAAAAGCTATTTCAACTCTGTGATGCAGGCTGATAATGGAGTTTTGTCCATTCATTGTCCGCTAATGTTCAGACCCCGGTGTATAATTGTATGCTGTGGGTCTTGCAAGGGAGTATTCTTGTAAATTTAACACTTTCCATTCCCAGTAGTAGCTGATATATGTGTGGTACACCCTAAAATGTGGGAATGGTTCAACCCTCATTGAAATTGGATTTGCAATAAAAAGTGTTTGCATCCCCTGGATTATGAAGCAATGATAGATCCTCTAGGAACTAATCATTCTTCTAGGCAGATTAGGACGATTCTGAGGTGGGGTATGCAGAATAGACTTTATTGCTAGACATAATTTTAATCAGAATCATACGAATTGAAAAAAAAATTATGGTTTAAAATAACTTGGAAATTGGAGGTTCAAAACTGTGCCTACGTAAATTTTCTTTCCTCACCTGGCCAAAGAGTTTTCCATTTTGGACATTTAAATATGCCTCTCGAATTCCAGACGTATCTCATAGAATCTAGCAAAATGAGCCGAAAGAAACTTGTAAGAACCGGAGCCGGTTTGTCTTGATGAAAAATGAATTAGGAATCATGTCGTCTCAACTCATGTAAATATTTTCATTTCACGAGAGTGATGATATTATTTAGTACAATGAAATTTGGCTACATAGCTTCGTTGAAAGCATGAGCATCTAAAATTTACTATTATTTTTTGGATTAGTGAAATTTTCTGTTGCAAATACATATGTATTTATTATTCTTCGGTAAATGTTTTTCTTTACAAAATTTAAATTATAGCAGTATAAAGTCAATTTTTTTTTTATCAAACTCATTTTGCAGACGGTCTGATAATAAATAATTCTTTACATTGAGGTGATGTGTACAGTGTAAATTTTGCTTTTGACTAATAAATAATTGAATACTATTTTTGAAAAGATTTCCTCGTAAACGACAATTTCCTAAGTCTAACATTGAAAACAATTGGCAATAAATGAAAATGAAGTTTGAACATGGAACATGTGAGACTGTAGCTTTATATTGTAGTGTTTTTTGCTTTAGACGATAGCTGTTAAGAGCTTTACAGTGCGACTTTAGTTCGAACCAATGCCAAGTGGAGGGTAAGTTTGAACCGATATATTATAGTGTAAAAGTTTTATGTTGTACTTCACTTTTGTTTTACATTATAACATAAACAAGCTTTACACTAGCAACAGTTTAAACCAATAAGTTTGAACTTTTCTTCAAAATATAAGGTTAATTTGATTAAAAATCGTGTTTAAAAAATTTTGTTTTTGATATTTACTATGTTGTAGTGGCTAGAATAGATACAATAACACATATACTCAAAAGTATTAAGATATTATTTCGTGTAATAGGATCTAAGTGATGCTCAAGGCACTTAGGATCCTGTTACATTGGTAACTCGAAAGAGAAGTTTTATGTTAAACTAGTTACCAGACCCAAAGTAAGTTCGATTAAAACGCTCAAGGAGATAGTACGTATACTGAGTTATTAATAAAATAAAACTAAAGAGGTACACAACTAATCGAGTACGAAAATGGTCTTTCAAACACACTGCTATATTGGGTGGATAATTCCAATTGATTGAGATTGTGAGACTAAAAGGACCAATGCTATCATGACACCGCAAAAAAAAAAGGACTTATAAACTAAACATAAAGACTATCCAAGAAAGTTAGGAAACTATCTTCATTGTTACAACAAAAAATCTATAAAATAATAGAAACACACTAAAAATAAACGGCAAAAACATCAACGTATTATTGGATAACAAATAAGTTAATTCAAAAGGGGAAAGCCCAAAAAAGATGAAGGGAATTCCAATGGCGAGTCGACCACTATGAAGGATGAGCAACGGAGCCACACCACTACAAGCGAGTCAACGAACGCTACAAAGGAGTCAAGCCTTTGATGCATGAGAACCACGCTATGCTGTCAACAACAAAACACGCCTCCATCGAATATCACCCCCATAGGGACCAAAGTTCCAAAAACGCAAAGGCACCGCAGCACCTATGCGCCCCTAACCAATGGAAAGAATCACTACCACTCTGCCCTCTCAGACCACCATAGTGCACACAAGCGCCCTCCAAACGAACACCATGTTGAGGGGACCAAACCACAAGGGGCTCAAAGCCCGGCATCGGTGTTCAGATGTACATAAAGGTGAAAGCCAATCACATGTCAGAAAAACACCCTCCATCACCACATCTACTTTCCAAACTACAACGTCATCGAAACCTCATTGAAGTGACCTTGCTGCATCATCCAAGCACCTTCTCAGGGGGTCGGGAGTTCAGAGCCAGCCCAAGGGCGGCATTGGACTCTGCCCCTTTGATACCTACTACTTTGTCTTAGACAATGCAAGAGAAAACAAGAGAGAATGGAGAAAAAAATCCTAGCAATCGATATGATAGAGTCTTCAATATGAGCTTTGATTGTTGAAAGCAAGCTTTTTCATTGTTATATTTTTTTCATTATTTTAATATGATTTTGACTAAATACGCTATAAATGGACAGTCCTAAATATTCCTGTCGGGCAACTGCCCAGGCCCCTCACATGGGATAGGCCCCATCATGCCCGACGGGGATGAAAAAAGTTTTTTGCTATAAATAGGGTAGAAAGTTTCAAAGCAAAAACAAAATAGCAACAATGCTCTTTCAAGGGATGACCAGCGTGTAAGATGATTCAACAAGACAAAACAGTAGTCATGGTACGTTGAATACTTCATTAATTGGCAGCTGGGGATTCCCAACTACAAAATCGCACCTTCCATTATTATTAGGACGATAAGTTTGATGAAACAAAATAGACAACCCCATTAATCTTGTAGTTTGACCGGACGACCATCTCACAGGGAAGCGTATAAATAAATTGATTAGTAACTAATAATGGGGGTGGAACTTGTGCTTAAAAAAGGAGATTATGTCAGATTCAAAAGAAGGGAAGAAGAGAACTGAATTCATTGGTAAATTGTGAAGCTTTCCACCTGGCAAATACGCACACACACACGAAAAAGGAAGAATGGTCTAAATGAGAACCCCCAAAAAAAAAAAAAATCTAGTGGCATCGAGGGTTGGATTTTGTTGAACAAAATGACAGTCAAATTGATGAAGACCATTTGACATGCATAGACCCAAAATAAATAAATAAAAAAGAACAAAGAATAGAAAATGGTGGCTCTGTTTCATTTTCTGTCTCTCTCTTTCGGTTAGGATAAAAAGGGGTAACGAGGGGGGCCTAACTACATACTAGGACTAAACACGTGATTCAGAAAGCTTTTTTTGTTGGTAGGTGTGGTTGGTTTAATATGAATATTGATTTGGCTTTTCTCGACATTTTACTTATGTCATTGTCATTTTTCCATGTCCTACCTTGAGTCAAATTTGCATTAGCAGAAAAAACAAGAAATCATGCGAATCTTATATAATATCTGTGTTCCGACACTCTAATTGCAATATTCAACAAAGCAAAAAGATCCGATCAGATTCAAAAACAAAAAACAGGGGGAAAAAAAACCCCTCTATTTTCAATAGACTACAAGTATCTGTCCTAGAAGTGCATGAAACATAAAGGATATGTTATTTTCGTTCGATTATTATGTTTTTGTCGTACTTTCGTCATCTAAGATCCTGTTTTTGTCAAACATATTCCGCTCTTAACATGTACTCTGTTTGAACAAACACAAAGAGTGCCGCGCGCTTATATTTATTTATTTAGTTATTTATTTATTATTTTTTTAATGTTGCAGGCCGCCAAATATATTTCTAAATGAAACGCTTAATTCTGCTCTGTTTTTGCTGAAAATTACGAGGAAACAACGAGCTTATTGCTTAAATGAACGAGTACCGCACTAAATAGTACGAGCAAAGGAATTTTTTCTTTCTATAGAAAATAGCCATTATGTTGAAAGTTGTATCAAATTTAGTTTACATTTCTTTTAAAAAAAGTGTCAAAGCTACTCAATCTGTTGGATAAAAAGTTAATTTCAAATTTGATACCCCAAAAGTAATGATTGTCTTACTCTAAACCATACAACTCAAAATGAAACAAAATTTCCTCTTGAGTTTATAATAAGTTATAACATTGATACTTTTGTTCATGAGGCCTACATTCTTTAATGATTTTAGTCATGCGTGGTTCATGTATTTGTTTACTAAAGACAATATAGAGATGCGATGATAAAGCGGGATAGTGAGCAAAAAAAGATGTGACAACTAGGATTAGAACAAGAAAGAATTTGCAAATTTGCGTTCTCGTTTAAAAAATTGAGATATATTTTATTTAAATTCATTGTATTACCTTTTACTAAGTATTCACATGACCCACACATATGGTTAAAAGCATTAACATCTCAATGACAAAAGTATCATATATACAACTTATTATAGGATCAATTTTCTCTACTTAATTTTTTTCATAAAAAAATTGCTCCACTTAATGTTTGAAATTTTAATTTTTATACATAATTCTTTTTAGAAAATTAGAGTTTTTTTACTTGTGTCTCCTGGAAAAATTTGAAATTTATAATTACTTCAATGTATTATATTTTTATATTTGTCATAGTGTCTCCACTAAATTTTCCTAAGTCACTATTATATTTTTGGTGTACTTTACTTGTAAGTGACCTTAAAAAACCTTCCTTGAAATAGATGTGGACTTAATTCTAATGGAATAGAATGAGATCATCTCACAAATTATTTGGTCATTAACTCGTTGTTATTCTTCTTTTTGCCTTTTCTTAGGATATATATATATATATATATATATAAGACTTTGCTTCCATCCATTCGGATAGAAGCTTCATTCATGATGTGGCAAATAATTAAATAAAAAAGTAGCCTATTTTATATCCTACAAGGTCCATGTTGGCTTTGTTGGATTCGGTGCCTTAAAAGCTATGCCATTATATATTTTGATAATAAATAAATAAAGTGATATTTAAAATTATTTTGGTTGCTTATATGTATTTTGAATACATTTATAAACATAAAAAAAATTCTATGATTATTTATGTGACTATAAATTTAGCGTATAAGTGTTATATGCTTAGGGATAAAATTTATAGATAATAATCTAAATAGTTCGTAATAATTAATTGAAGTTTGAGATCTTTAATTAAATATTACAAGTACGGTCCAATCTCATTTAGAAAGAAATAGTCATTATCCGGACTATTAATGTGGAGACATTGATTGGAGGTACTTTATATAATGAGATTATATAAGACTGGACCAGATAAATTATGAATCTCTAATAATTATCCGTTAGAAATAGAGTATTCAAATTTATCACTATAATGATCATATATTTGACAGTCTTAATCCTGAGCATTTATTATACTCTTGTTTATGACATTATATTTTTTGATTTGCTTAGTAAGATTTGTTTTAGCACAGATCATAACTTAGTATCTTGGAAACATAATGTAATAAATGGCTGGAATAATATTATACAGATATGGAATTCATTCCTTTCCTATGGAAGTTAGAAAAATAGTTCTCTTGAATGATAATTCAAGGTTTAAACAATAGAGTGCTTGTTCATAATAAGATTATAAATTAACTATTCATTAGAGAATTATTGGAACTCAATGATAAAGATATAATAAGAGAGGTAGATAGAAATTAAACCTAGATCTTATTATGACCTATTTGTAGAGGATTGACTTATATGTAATGATTTTATATCAATGGACTACTCGCTTATTTTCTCAGAGTAATTTTACTATAACCTCGAGAGTTCAGTTTTAGGTTTTTAGTGGAGTAACACTAGAACTAATAAATTTGGCACATTAATTAAAGAGTTTGATTAATTGTCAAATTTATTGAAGCTTAGGTTATAGGTCCATAGGTCCCTAATGCCACCTCTAAAACACTATATTGGATTTAATGCATAAAATGAATCATACATATTTAATTTAGAATTATTGAATTCTGAATTAATTATTTCACACTTGAGATATTAATGTGATACAGAAAAATGTTTTCTATGGCACATAATATAATGTGATAAATGTTGTCACATTTAACTGAGTATAATTGCTTAATTAAATGATTGATTATGTTTAAGATCTATTCTTAAATAAATGAGATTTATTTTTGAATGTTAATATATATATATATATATATATTAGATTTGATTATATATTAATATATATATATATAGATTAGGTAAACTTTTGTTTATGTTTTAAATATATTTACTTATATATATATATATGAAAAAAAAGGGAAACGTACTTTACACGTTTATGTTTTACCTTATATATATATATTATATGAATCACGTTAACGTGATTCAGTAAGTAAAAGAAGAAAAAAAGAGGAAAGAAAAGTAAAAGTTTATGCTTTTCGAAAAGTATATATATATATATACACACTATATGAATGAGCCATGATTCCATTAATCAAAAATAAAAAATAGAAAAGGGAAAGGAAAAAAAGTAAGAATCATGCAAAATATATCATTTCTTCATATATCTGATATGGTGGTTATTTCAAATTAAAAATCAATTGAAAAATTACTAATGGCTCATATATAAAAAAGGGGAGATAATAGTTATCTCAAGAATTTTTCATTTACGTAACTTTTGTAAAATACTCACAGAGAAAAACTGAGAGTTCTTCTCTAAAAAAAAAGTCTGCTATCTCATGTATTGAGTACATAGTAGATTCAAAAAAGTGTGAGAAAAATTCATTCTTGCAGTTTGACGCCCACTCGTCTTTCCATTGGTGTGGAGGCTTGGATTGGAAGATTGTGGTGTCAAAGAGGAAAGTTGGGATGCCCTGATAGTCTTCAAAAAGGTTAGTAAAATTCATAAAGCTTTCTATTATTAATTAAAATTATATATCTATTCCTAATGAACAAAGTTTTCAGAAAATTTTTGTTTGTCAACGATCCGTTCCTTCCGCTACGTTTCATATCTTAATTCCAACAAATGATATCAGAGTGGGTTATAGCATATATAATTTTAATTAACATGATTTTATTTTGATAATATCATGTTTTTTTATGCATGTTTGTGGGCACTTTGCATCTTTGTAATTTTTATTCATATGATGAATGGTTATTTAATGAATGGATTTTTGGTAATTAATTATATGGTCCTTTTGGATTGATAATTTTATTTTCAGTTTGATTAGATCAAATCTGTGTAAACTCATAAAGCGGTATAGGCTTTTTTGTAATTTATTGTTGTTATTATTATTTCTTTTCAATTTTTTTTTCTTTTCTCCTCTCCTTCACCTACTACACGTGGAGCGATAAAGAAAAAGAAGTTCATTGGATCTTTTGGCCTAGTTGAGAACTTAGGGCCTATCAAATTTCAAAGGTAATTCAACAGATTGTTGCACAGTAAACCACCTAATGAAGACTGCAAAATTGGAGCAGGGAATTATGTATAAATTACTAGAAGACCCCTGTAATTTTTTTTTCTCTTATTTTTTATGGGTTGTAATTTTAATTATCCAAAACGACCCAGTCAAAAATTCATTGTTTTTTTTCATGTTTTATTTTCATGTGATGATTATGATAGCATGTTCATGCATTATAACATGTCACCTAGGAAAGTACCTACTTATAGTTATTGTAACATGACATGCATATAATTGCATATTATTTTTTTAATAAAGGTATTTATAAAATGATTTAATATATGTTAGTATTAATTTAATGAGATTAAATTAATTGGGTTGGTTTTATAATCTTAATTTATTGATAAATCGAATAATGTGAAATTAGTTTTAATAGTTAAGACTTGGTAAAATTCACATTAATTTTAAGTTATCTAATTTTAAATTGTTTAATATTGTGTAACTTAGATAATTCATAATAAATTTAGATTTTTAGAAGATTTGGTAATTTATTTAAGTGTAAGTAGAATGGGATTCTATTAACACATAATATAACCTAGTAATTAAAAATTATTTTTATTTACCAGAGTTATGAAACGTATGATGTTTTATAAGATAAAACACATCTTTTAAAATAATGAGTGGGAGAAGGTAATATGACAATATAATCTGCGGTCACCACTATTAGCACAACACCGTGAGATTTAAGTGGCGTCTCGCGATGCTTTGATTTCATTCTCCCTATGGAGGGTGTCCATTTAAATCAATAACAAGGTTGGCATTTAAGAGATAGGATTCTACAATGTATTTTAAAATTGACCGACCCTACGACGGCAATTTTGAGTTAAGTTGTTAAAATCTGAAATAGTAGGTCACACTCATAAGGATATAATTAAATTGTTAATTATATCTTGACCAAATATAAACAGTTATTATTAAATATAGAAAATATGAGATATTTTGAATATATTTATTAATTGAGAATGTCTCAATTCAATTCATAAATAATTTGACTTACCCTACAGCGGCACTTTATTTATTAAAATTGAATAATCGTGGAATTAGTAAAATATTTTTTGTGTATTTTTTCATATGCATCATGCATCACGTTTACTATTCTAAAACATATAATTATGATGTTTATGCAACCATTTAATTTATGTTATTCTAATTTATTTATTACAGCAACAATGTCTAATTCAATCATCGCTATTCTCTCAAATGAAAAATTAACCGGAGATAATTTTGTCAAGTGGAAGAGTAACATGAACATTGTACTAATTTGCAAAGATTACAAGTTTGTCCTGATGGAGGAATGTCCTCCATCGCCTACTGCCAATGCTCCCGTAATGTACGAGAAGTATATGATCATTGGATCCAGGCAAAAAACAAGGCCTGCTGCTTTCTTTTGGTTGGCATGTCTAACGTGCTTAGGATGAAGCATGAAAGCATGGAAATTGCTTATGAGATAATGCAGTCTTTGCAAAACATGTTTGGCAAGCCTTTTGAAAAGCACGCCATGAAGCCGTCAAGGCGGTAATGAATGCCAAAATGAAGGCAAGGATCTCGATCAGAGAACATGTTCTCAATATGGTTAACTATCTCCATGAGGCTGAGGTAAATAGGGCAATGATAGATGAAGCCACACAGGTGGGGATGATTTTGGAAACCCTCTCCCCTGCGTTCCTTTAGTTCAAAAGCAACTATTTCATGAATAAGTTAAAATTTAATAGGACTGAGTTGCTTAATGAGCTTCAAACCTTCGAGTCTATTTCGAAAGAAAAGACTAAAGAAGTTGAGGCAAATGTTACAGAAGCCCAACCCTCCTCTTCTGCTCAAAAGAATAAGAAGAGGAAGAGGACTAAAGGAAGTGGCAAGTTTAAAAATGGAGGGCAACCTAAGAAGAACAAAAGCAACAACAACAAAAAGAGCTCAGAGCAAAAGAAGCTTAGAGGAAAATGTTTCCACTACGGCATAGTTGGGCATTGGAAGAGAAACTACAAGAAGTATCTTCAAGAGCTCAAAGAAAAGAAGAACAACAGTAAATCAGATATACTCGTTTTAGAAGCTTGTTTAGTTGAAGATGGTACTTCACCTTGGATAATAGATTCAGGGGCAACTAACCATGTTTGTTCTTCTTTACAGATGCTTAGTTCTTCAAAAGAGCTTGCCGACGGGAAACAAACGATGAGAGTGGGAACATGAGAGGTTGTTTTTGCAAGAGCAGTGGGAGTTGTTAAACTTTATTTTAGAAATAAGTTTTTAATTTTGGACAATGTTTATTACATTCCTTGTTTTCGTAGAAATTTGATTTTTGTTTCCAGGTTGTTTGAACAAATGTTTAATGGTTCTTTTAATAATAATTATGTTAATATTTCTAGAAATGGTTTGAATATTTGTTCTGTGCATTTGGAAAATGGGCTTTACACTTTAAGGCCCAACAAAAAATCACTGCTCAATATTGAAATGTTCAAAGTTGAACAACCAAAATCCAAAAAGCAAAAGATTTCTTCTGATAATGAAACATACAGATGGCACCTTAGATTAGATCACGTTAACCTTGATAGAATTAATAGACTAGTAAAGGATAGTCCTTTAAAAGAACTAAAAGTTAGTTCTCTACCAGTTTATGAATCTTGTCTTGAAGGCAAAATGATTAAAAGGCGTTTCTCTGCAAAAGGCGAAAGGGCCAAGGAACCACTTGAGCTAATACATTCGGACGTCTGCGGTCCATTGAATGCACAAGCACGTGGTGGTTACAAATATTTCGTCACATTTATTGACGATTATTCAAGGTATAGTTACATATACCTAATGCATAGGAAATCTGACACTTTTGGAAAGTTCAAAGAATTTCAAGCAGAAGTTGAAAAGCAATTAGGAAAGACGGTGAAGAGTCTTTGATCTGATCGAAGAAGGGAATACCTTGATACTGAGTTAAAGGACTATATGATAGAACATGGTATTCTATCACAACTCACCGCACCTAGAACACCACAACAAAATATTGTTACAGAAAGAAGAAATCGGATGTTGCTTGATATGGCGAGATCCTTGCTTAGCTACTCATCATTACCCACTTCATTTTGGGGATATGCACTACAAACTGCAGTATATCTTCTAAAGATGGTTCCATTTAAGTCTATTCTAAAAACACATTTAGAGTTATGGAATGGTCGCAAACCTAGTATGCAACATATCCGTATATGGGGGTGTCCAGCAATATGCTGAAAGGAAAGACCGGGAAGCTAGAATCACGATCTAAAGTATGCTTATTTGTGGGATACCTAAAGGGAACGAGAGGAGGTTTGTTTTACAGTCCATAAGAAAAGGAGGTATTTGTATCGACAAATGCCACTTTTCTCAAGAATGATTATATGACAAACTATAAACCTCGTAGCAAAGTTGTACTTGAAGAGTTACTTTCTGATCAGATCATATCGCAACTGACAACCATTGTCGAAGGACAAAACGAGAAGACCCTATCTCGATATCAGAATGTCAAACCACCTCGACGTAGTGGGAGGGTTGTGAGACTACCTACTTGCTATAGGGAAATTGGAGAAGGACATGTTGCTATCTTTGATAATGGTGAAGATGATCTATTGACATATTGTGATGCAATGGAAGATTCTGCAAAGGAGAAATGGCTAGAGGTTATGAATCTTGAAATGGGGTCCATGTACTCCAATTCAGTCTGGGAACTTGTAGACCTACCTAAAGGGATAAAACCCATAGGGTGCAAATGGATCTACAAGAAGAAAAGAGGAGTGGATGGGGAAGTTGAAACTTTTAAAGCTAGGCTTGTGGTAAAGGGTTATACCCTAAAGGAGGGAGTTGACTATGAAGAAACTTTCTCGCCTGTAGCTATGCTTAAATCCGTTTGGATTCTTTTATCCATTACTGCTTGCCTTGGTTATAAGATATGGCAAATGGATGTAATGACTACCTTTTTGAATGGCTATCTTGAGGAAAGCATCTATATGGTGCAACCAGAAGGGTTTGTAGTCAAAGGTCAAGAGTAAAAAGTTTGCAAGATGTAGAGGTCCATCTATGGACTCTAGCAAGCTTCAAGATCTTGGAACTTGAGATTTGATGAAGCGTTCAAATCTTATGGTTTCAATCAAAATATTGATGAACCTTGTGTATACATGTGACGTCCGGCCCGGGCGTACTCCCTCAAGCCTCCATAGGACCCACCTTGTGGGGCCCCCAGACTTGTGGCTCTTATTGGTAGACCATCCCTGTGCCGTCCACTCATCCGTACTGTCCCCTCTAGGGCCCTCTGGCCCCTCAGGGTTTTTCTTTCGTGTCCCTCAGGTTTGAACCTCAAACCTCCCTTAAGAGGTTCTTATTTCTTTCTCGAGTACCAATTAAGTGGGCAGCATGGGGATGGTCTACCAATAAGAGCCTTAAGTCCAAGGGCCCCGCAAGGTGGGTCCTATGGAGGCTTGAGGGAGTACGCCCGGGCCTGACGCTACAATACAAGTACATCAAAGAAAAGAAGGTGGTCTTCTTAGTTCTTTATGTAGATGATATCCTACTCATTGGGAATGATGTAGGCGTATTATCTAATGTAAAGAAATGGCACGCCAACCAATTCCATTTGAAAGATTTGGGAGAGGCAAGTTATATTCTTGGAATCCAACTCATAAGAAATCGCAAAAACAAATTGTTGGCGCTGTCTCAGGCATCGTATATCGATAAGGTACTTATCAGATTTTTGATGCAAAACTCTAAGAAAGGTAATTTACCTACACGTCATGGAGTTTATCTTTCAAAAGAGCAGTATCCTAAGACACCTCAAGAGGAAGAATACATGAGACAAGTACCCTATGCATCTGTAGTGGGAAGTCTAATGTATGCCATGTTGTGTACAAGACCTGACATATGCTATGCAGTGGGTATAGTCAGTCGGTATCAATCCAACCTAGGATTAGATCATTGGGTAGCGGTTAAACATATTCTCAAGTATCTCAGGAGAACAAGAAACTATATGCTGGTATATTCTGGTGAGAATTTGATTCCCATTGGATACACTGATTTTGATTTTCAAACAGACAAAGACACACGTAAATCTACGTCTAGATCAGTGTTTACTTTTGGTGGTGGAGCCATAGTTTGGAGAAGCATCAAACAATCTTGTATTGCTGGTTCAATTATGGAAGCTGAATATGTGGCTGCTTGTAAAGCAGCTAAAGAAGCTATTTGGCTCTATAAGTTCTTAAATGATTTAGAAGTAGTTCCAGGCATGGATAAACCAATCACACTGTATTGTGATAATAGTGGTGCAGTGGCAAATTCAAGAGAACCTAGAAGCCACAAAAGAGGAAAGCATATAGAGAGAAAATATCATTTGATCAGAAAAATAGTACATCGAGGTGATGTGAAAGTTGTGAAGATAGTGTCAGAAAACAACCTTGCCAACCCTTTCACCAAGACATTACTTGCAAAGAGCTTCGAGGCACACTTTGAAGGCTTAGGTCTTAGAGACATGTCTCACCTGCTTTAGGGCAAGTGGGAGATTGTTGGGTTTGGTGCCCTAAAAGCTGTGACATTGTACATTTTGATAATAAATAAATAAAGTGACATTTATAATTATTTTGGTTGCTTATATGTATTTTGAATACATTTATAAACATCAAGAAAATTCCATGATTATTTATGTGACTATAAATTTAGCATATAAGTGTTATATGCTTAGTGATAAAATTGATAGATAATAATCTAAATAGTTTGTAATAATTAATTGAAGTTTGGGATCTTTAATTAAATATTACAAGTACGGTTCAATCTCATTTAGAATGAAGTATTCATTATCCGGACTATTAATGTAGAGATATTAGATTAGAGGTACTTTATATAATGAGATTATATAGGACTGGACTAGATAAATTATGAATCTCTAATAATCATCTGTTAGAAATAGAGTGTTTAAATTTATCACTATGATAATCATATATTTGACAGTCTTAATCTTGAGTATTTATTATACTCTTGTTTATGACATTATGTTTTTTGATTTGCTTGGTAAGATTTGTTTTAGCACAGATCATAACTTAACACCTTAGAAACATAATATAATAAATGGCTGAGAATAATATTATACAGATATGGAAGTTAGAAAAATAGTTATCTTGAGTGATAATTCAAGGTTTGAACAGTAGAGCGCTCGTTCATAATAAGATTATGAATTAACTGTTCATTAGAGAATTATTGAAACTCAAGGATAAAGTTATAATAAGAGAAGTAGACAAAAATTGAACCTAGCTCTTATTATGAACTATTTATAGAGGACTGACTTACATATAATGATTATATCAATGGACTACTCGCTTATTTTCTTAGAGTAATTTTACTATAACCTCAAGAGTTCAGTTTTAGGTTTTTATTGGAGTAACACTAGAACTAATAAATTTGGCACATTAATTAAAGAGTTTGATTAATTGTCAAATTTATTGAAGCTTGGGTTATGGGTCCATAGGTCCCCAATGCCATCTCTAAAACACTATATTGGATTTAATGCATAGAATAAATTCTACATATTTAATTTAAAATTATTGAATTCTGAATTAATTATTTCACACTTGAGATATTAATGTGATACAGAAAAATATTTTCTGTGACACATAATATAATGTGATAAATGTTGTCACATTTAACTGAGTATAATTAGTTAATTAATTGATTGATTATGTTTAAAATCTATTCTTAAATAAATGAGATTTATTTTTGAATGTTAATATATATATATATATATATATTAGATTTGATTATATATTAATATATA